>WNWK01003090.1:132500-180859 GCA_009830355.1 Cherax destructor | reverse complement strand
CAGCAGTTGCCAGGCCCCCACCATGCAGGTCAGTTTAAAGGGAAAATCCTCTGAACCTGCTGGTTTTCCTGACCTAAATTTTGGTGATTCCATTGGTAAAAAAAAATTTCTGTTGAAATACGAATAGGTGCACAATCTTGAGGAAATATGAAAAGGGTGTCCAGCTTAAAAAAATACGATAAACACTGTCGAGTTGTGAGTTGTCAGTAAACCCGAATTCAACAACATAAGACCGTATATCACCCAGTCAACCAAAATGAAAAAAAAGCATCTTGTGGGTGGAGGTAGAAAAAATCTAAAAAAACTAAAATAAAATCAGTGATCTATAAGTCCCCAAAATTTCCAGGTTGTAAAACGGGGTGCCAGAGGGTAAAACAGTATGCCTGAGGTAAAACAGGGTCCCCAGAGGTAAAACAGGGTGCCAAAAAGGTAAAACGGGGTTTCCAAGAAGGTAAAACAGGGTTCCAGACGTACGGCCGTTTTATAGTAGGAGTTGCCAGAAGCCCCGGGTTTTTCCCCAACACTCAAGTTATATTTTTTGTATCAAACTCATCATTATTACTCATTTAAATCTTTTTCCAGGGGTTCTGTCTCGTGTAAGATAAGAAAAGATAAGATTTCTTCGGTTTTTTTTAACCCCGGGGAAGGGTTTTAGCCATCCAGGATAACCCAAGAAAAGTCGGTGCGTCATCGAGGACTGTCGTCTTATTTCCATTGGGGTTTTTAAACCCTTTTGCCCCCGGATGCGACCCACCCAGTCGATAACAACCCAGGTCCCTTTTCTGCTGGTGAACATGACAACAGGTGTAAAAAACACACCCAAATGTTTCCACCCGCCGGGACTCGAACCCGGAACCGTGGGCCAAATAATCCCTGCAGGATTCATTAAAATAAGTGATATAGTGACTGGATTTCGTCGGATCCGCCCGAAATAAAAAACCCAATGACCGGTTAAAGCTGGAATTTCCCTAGGCCCCCCCTAACCCCCAAAACAGATTCGTTAAAAAAAGAAAATAAGGTATCCTGGACCGGATTCAATAAGCGGAGGGGGTTTTTAGGTGGCCCTTATCAAAAAACCAAACAATAACTTAAAGTGGAAAGATTGCCCCAAAAACACATAAAATACAAATAAAATAGATACGATACAAATAGATGGATCTCACTTCGGGGAAGTTATTAGAAAGAATATACAGAAAAAAAACCAATAAAACCCCATCATGAAAACCTTTTAGTCTGCAACCAAACAAACAAATGTTCCCCTGGATGGATTACATCCCCTTCTGTGATAAATGGAGCCACCCCCTTGTCTACCTACCTGGAGTCTACCTGGGAGAATTCCGGGGTCCCAAAGCCCCCGCGGCCCGGGGCTGTGACCGGGGCCCCCTGTTGGACCAGAGCCTGATCCCCCCAGGCTGTTACTGCTGGCCCCACCCCAGTCCCCAAAATTTCGAACCACAGCCCGGCTGATCGGGGCCGGCAGGGGGCCTTTTCCGGGGGCCTGGAAGACGCCGGGGGGTTGTTGGTAATCCCCCCCGATGGATGCTGGGAGGCAGTTGAACAATCTTGGGCCCCTGACACTTATTGTGTTGTCCCTCAACGTGCTAGTGGCACCCTGCTCTTCATTGGGAGGATGTTACATCGCCTGCCGAGTCTTTTTGCTTTCGTAGGGAGTGATTTTTGCAAGTTTGGTACTAAGCCCTCGAGAATTTTCCATGTGTATATAATAATGTATCTCTCCCGCCTGCGTTCTAGAGTACAAGTTTAGGAACTTCAAGCGTTCCCAGTAGTTGAGGTGGTTTATCACTTATGCGTGCCATGAAGGTTCTCTGCCCATTTTTCAAGGGTCAGCAATTTCACCCGCCTTGAAGCTGCAGTTGATGTGCACCAATATTCCAGCCTAAGATAGAACAAGCGATCTGTAAAGTGTCAACATGGGCTTGGCATCCCTGGTTTGAAGGTTCTCATTATCCATCTGTCATTTTTCGAGCAGATGCAATTGCTACATTGTTATCGTCCTTGAAGGTGAGATTCTCTGACATGATCCTCCCAGGTCTTTGACATTGGTTTTTCGCTCTATTGTGTGGTTGGAATTAGTAAAGTACTCCGATGAGATTTTAATTTCTTCACGTTTTTCCGTATCTGAGTAATTGAAATTTCTCATCATTGAACTCATATTGTTTCTGCAGCCCATTTAAAGATTTGGTTTATGTCTGCTTGGAGTCTTGCAGTGTCTTCAACGGTGGACACTGTCATACACAGATTCGGGTGTCATCTGCAAAAGGAAGACACAGCACTGTATATATCCCCTGTCAATGTCTGATATGAGGATGAGGAATAGGATGGGAGCGAATACTGTGCCTTGTGGAACAGAGCTTTCACAGTAGCTGCCTCAGACTTTACTCTGTTGACTACTACTCTTTGTATTTCTACATGTTAGGAAATTATAGATCCATCTACCAACTTTTCCTGTTATTCCTTTATCACGCATTTTGTGTGCTATTACACCATGGTCACACTTGTCAAAGGCTTTGCAAAATCTGTGTATATAACATCTGTATTCTGTTTATCTTCTAAGAGCATCCAGGACCTTGTCGTAGTGGTCCAGTAGTTAGGTTGGAATGAACGGCCTGTTCTAAACACACATGCTGTCCTGGGTTGTGCAATTGATGGGTATCAAGATGGGTAGCAATCTTGCTTCTTAGAACCCTTTCAAGATTTTATGATATGGGACGTTAGCGCAATTGGTCTGTAGTTCTTTGCTATTGCTTTACTGCCCCCTTTGTGGAGCGGGGCTATATGTCTGTTAAGAAGCAACTATGGTGCACCAAACTGAAGTATCTCCCGCTACAGGAGCTATTAACCTAACCTAACCTACTAAAAACAACAGACATAGCCCCGCTCCACAAAGGGCAGTAAAGCAATAGCAAAGAACTACAGACCAATTGCGCTAACGTCCCCATAGCGCCCTTAACACCAAAACGTATTCGTTGAAAAAATAAGGTATCCTTTGACCGAGTCATAAGCTGACGGGGTTTAGGTGGCGATATCAAACACCCAAACACTAACTACTAAGAGTGGTAAGATTTTCCCGAACACATACACATACAAATAAAATAGATACAATACAAATAGACAGATCTCCACTTTAAGGAAGTTATTATTAGAATATACAGTAAAACAACCAATAAAAATCACATCATGAAATTCTGTGTAGTCCAGCCAAACAAATAAACGGGCTACTGCATAGGATTACATACGCTTCAACAGGAAATGGAGCCACGCCCCTTGTGCAGGTATTCAGGAATCATCTACAGGAGATATTAAACAAGGGAAGTGTTTTTAGGTGCTCAAATGAGACCGAACTGTGGAATGAAAAAAACATTGGTATTAAAGATAATAACATCAAAACGGCCTTCATAAAAAAACATGACAGCATTCTATAACAGATAGGAAAATAAAAAATCTAGGCCAGATGGTGCTATCACCCCTGGTACAAATGCTGTCCTGGTAGACAGTAACTGTAAGAATAGAGAAATAAATGATAGTGGCCTGGAATTACTTTAGGAGCTCTAGTGGAAACAGGTGTAGACCTACAGGAGATAGTAAACGAGGGGATGCCCCGAGAAATAGTGGGATAAATTGCAAATAGCTGATAAAGGCTCCATTGTTAGCACTAGCGCTGAGATAGAAATCAAACAGGAAAACACGCACCAGTAGAGAATACAGTAGGGAATACAGTCACAAAAGCCAAGGCAAACAGAAACCAGGCCTATGCAAATCCTGGTATCTGCAGGAATGGAATATCTGAAAAAAATAGATGGGATGTGCAACTTTGACCACCCCAGAAAATGCCATGCCCATACGACAACAGGAAAATATAACCTTCCTTCCTGTAAGCTTTTTACCATGAAATAACTTATATTTCCAGGCACACCACCTAAATGGTACAAGAAAACAGAACAGAACATAGGTAGCCACAGCCACTCCAGAGAGAGTTTTTAGCGCCAGGAAGGAAGAAAAAATAAGTGGCAGGAAATGAGGAAATCGTACACCAACTCCGATCATTTCTGGGTGGAATCAAGTCGGTGGCTCCACCTCCAAAACAACAGGCAGTGTCAGAGAAAGACCTCCATACCACCAATACCATAATTCTTGACATTCATCTTATGGATGCTGATAAGCCAAACAATTTTTGAACAGCAAACCTTTTACATAAGTAAGTTCTCTCTAAGAGTCAAATGCAATGTTCACTTGTGGTTTTCACAAGACCCACATAAATGATCACTTGGACAATTAATATGGATCCCGGGTTACAACCTATACAGATGCGACAGGCTGTAAATCACAGTCACTTGTATGCTCAGAACTACTAAATGACTCAAAGGATGTAGTTGAAGTTTTAACTGTAATGATCGAGCCAAAATCTGGTCATCGTGGTTGTATACAAACACTCGGATGCAACGTCCAACAATTCCAGGAACATCTTTTGAAAATTGACCACTGTCTGGAAAATCTTCCAGCTCCTGTCCCCAACATCTTGCTCCTGGGATATTTCAACCTAAGACACCTAAAATGGAGAATATAGTAAATAATAATGTAGCAGAGATAACACCAGGAGGCAGCTCAGATGAAAACTCGCACACACATAGACTTTTAAATCCTCTGCACCAAATTCACCTTAAACCAGCAAATAATAGAGGCCTACAGATTGGAGAATACGCTGGACCTCATCTTCACTAACAATGATGATCGATGCAGAAATGTCACCATATTAAAAAAAAAAAAAAACTCTGATCAGACATATATGCAGGGAGCCCAGACTGGCAAATGTGATCAGTCACGAGGGAGCCTTCTCCAAATGCAACTTCAATAATAAAAACATAAGGTGGGACCGTGGCAAGTCCTAAATTATATAAACTGGGAAAATAGTCTAAGCAACACGGATCTAACCTATGTCTAGAACAAATTAACTCTGTGGCACTTGAGGTTTGCTAAAGGCATATTCCCTTAAAGAAAGGAGGAGATGTAAACTAGAAGAAAGAACTCCTATACAGGCAGAAAGCAACAGATAACTGAGCGGCTAAAAAGAAGCCAATATATCTGCAATACGTAGGAGACACTGGTCAGAGAAATAGCAAACATCGAACTAAAGCTAAAAAGAATCCTATAGGAGTCAAGAAACGCGGGAAGAACTAAAGACATAAATGAAATTGAAGAAACCCAAAGTATTTCTTTTCTTATGCCTAATCAAAGTCGAGAACAACATCAGTATTTGGGCCCTACTAAAACGAGATGGGTCCTACACAGATCACAGCAAGGAAATGAGTGAGCTACTCAAGTCCCAGTATGACTCGGTTTGAGCCATTAACCAGACTGAGTCGAAGACCTAAATGATTTTTATGAGAGAGACAGAATTTGGTAGACACACACCTATCTGATATTATCCTGACATATACATATGACTTCGAAAAGGCGATACATGACATGCACTCCGCCCCAGGCCCAGACTCATGGAACTCTGTGTTCATCAGAACTGCCCCTATCACGTGTTTTTAACATCCTATGGAGAGAGCATGGACACAGGGGTCGTCCACAGCTACTAAAAGCAACAGACATAGCCCCACTCCACAAAGAAATTTGGTAAAGCCCATGATGACACTCTTCAAATAGCTTGTTCTCTCTAGACTGGAATACTGCTGTACACTAACAGCACCTTCAAGGCTGGCGACATTGCTGACCTGGAGAGTGTACAAAGAACTTTCACAGCACATATAAGTACGATAAAGCACCTAAATTACTGGGAACGGTTGAAGGTCCTTGATCTGTATTCCCTGGAAAGCAGGCGAGATACATGATAATATACACAGGGAAGGTCCTGGAGGGATTGGTACCAAACTTGCACACGAAAATCACTCCCTATGAAAGCAAAAGACTCGGCAGGAGATGCAACATTACCCTGATGAAAAGCAGCGGCGCCACGAGTACACTGAGAGACAACACAATAAGTGTCCGGGGCCCAAGACTGTTCAACTGCCTCCCAGCATACATAAGGGGGATTACCAATAGACCCCTGGCTGTGTTCAAGAAGGCACTGGACAGGCACCTAAAGTCAGTACCTGACCAACCGGGCTGTGGTTTGTTCGTCAGTTTGCGTGCGGCTGGAAGTAACAGCCTGACTGATCAGACCCTGATCCACCATGTCTCAGACCGAGCCGCGGGGGCGTTCACCCCCGAAACAATCTCCAGGTAAACTCCAGGTATGTGTTCATTTACCTAACATTTTGTCGGTAAATCTACCATTATTACTGAGTTCGACCTGCCTAGCATGGGCCAGTAAGCCTGTTGTAAGGAAGTTTATCAACATCAGACACTTCAGTATTGCCACTTTAAAGAATTTATTTAAGCAAGAGCCTGACTGATGAGAGACCAGGACCACGATTACCAGACGGAGGATCGAGCCTTGCCCACTCTTGCAAATGTCTAACAAGGGTAATTTAGCCCCAAATGGGGTAAAAATGAAAATCTCGTTGGTAATGAAGGCTCGATAAACATATAAATAAAATTGCAGTTTATTTTTCATTTTATTATTTTGCTAATTTTGTTATATTTTTAGTTGCTTTATGGCGTATAATATATAATTTCAAGCTTTGTTTGAATTTATTCTCCATAGAAATGAATTCAATAAACTATTTTGAATTTGAATGTTCATTGTTTTTTCCCGGATTCTATCGACATTCAAGTCTAGTGGGTAATTTCGTTGTACACAATTTTTTTTGGGGTAATACCCAAAAAAAGGTCGTCGACCTCTGGCATGGAGGGATTTATACGTCCATTTATAAACAATGAAAGAAACAATGCATGTACATGTGGAGGGATATATACGCCCGTTTATAACGCTCGAAGTTTGTCTCTCTATTGGCCTATATTTGGGACTAATGTCAATAGGCTTAAAGCGCAAATTAAGCATCGACTAACAATAGTTTAAGTTTAGGGAAGGGTCGTCATGCCTGGCTAACCTAACATAGTTTGCTAACTATCTGTAAGAGGATGCCTGTGTTCCACACGCAACTGATTTACAGGTTGGAAAATTAGGCTGGAATATCAAGAAGGGTTGGCCACTAGATAAAGTCAGTGTAAACATACTGGGAGGTATGTATCTCCCAGTGTATATACACCAAGAGCTATGTGTTTTTCAGAGCATATACACCGAGAGGTATGTATCTTTCAGTGTATATACAGTTATACACCGAGAGATATGTATAACAACAAACGGAATCCTCCAAAGATTAATTTTCTGACTTATGACTTTTTTTTTTTTTTTTTTTTTGGGGGGGGGATCTTAATGGTACAGTGGTAGCTGTTGCCTTGCTGTCATGTCTCCCGACAGCTCTGGAAAAGTTACAACTGTGTAATGGTTATTTTAGATTCATATAATTTTTTTTTACTGCATTGCTCAAATTGTTCAGGTATATTGACAAGAGCCTGGAACGAAAGCTGGAAGAGAAGGAATGAATAACAGGGAGAGCACGACAGTGCATCAAGGAATACTAGGAAGCAAACAAGGAGTTATTGTCCAGGAGGAGGTGTCGCAAAGGGAGAGTGTGGCGAATGGGATTCCACAAGGGTCAGTACTTGGACCAGTATTGTTTCTTGTGGGAATTAGACACATTGTTTCTTGTATGTGTAAACGTCATGAGAGATGAGATCGAGTCAACACATCATCTCCGTGATGACGTGAGACTAGTGAGGTGAACACAAACAGGGGTACTTCAGGAAAAACTGCAAATTAATATGAACAAGCTGCAGGACAAGTCTGACAAGTGCCTATTAGAATTTAACACCAGTAAATACAAAGTTATGAAAATCAGGAATGGGCAAAGACTACAAACCTCCCTAGAAGTGAAGGACCTGAGGAATGAACATAATTCCAAGCGTTTCACCTGAGGAATGAACATAATCCCAAGCGTTTCAACTGAGGAATGAACATAATCCCAAGCGTTTCACCTGAGGAATGAACATAATTCCAAACGTTTCACCTGAGGAATGAACATAATCCCAAACGTTTCACCTGAGGAATGAACATAATCCCAAGCGTTTCACCTGAGGCACACATCTACTGAATAACAGCCACAGTAGACGCGAGACTGGCAAATGTAAGAATAGCTTTCAGGAACCATAACAAAGAGACATTCACAAGTCCATACACAGCATATATATAACCTGGAGTATGCAGCGCCAGTGTGGATCCCGCACCTGCTAAACCATGAAAAGCTAGAGAAAGTGTAGAGCTTTGGTAAGTTTTATTTAAATTTCATATATTAAATATGAAGGCATATTTAATATATGTTATGGGCAGATATATAAATATGCTGATTTAATCTAGAATATCCCAATCAAATGAATGTGCTTCGATCCTCAGTACGGGTGGAAACATTAGGACGTGTTTCCTTAAGACACCTGCTGTCCATGTTCACCTGGGTGTTAGTTGACTGGTGTGGGTCGCATCCTGGGACAAAATTGACCTAATTTGCCCGAAATGCTCAGCATAACAAGGGGCTTTCTATACAGTAGTATGTCACTGATGTCAGCTAGGCCTGTATACCTTGTACATGTACTTGTAGTAAATAAAGATATTATTATTATTATAAGTACCTTCCTATTTCTCTCGCCATTTAGCTTTAATATAACTGGGTGCTTTGTATAAATGTATAAAAGATGACAATGGGAATATAAGAGTGACATGTGACTAAGAACAGAATTTCATGCTGAGTTGTTTACAGACTGGTTGTCATGGCAACAAGAGTGAGGTGCATGTGTTGAGTATTCCTCCGCGCTGCCCACATCTTACATTAATATCATAATTTATACTTTAAAAAACGTAATTTCGGTAAAAAAATTACATATGGGTGTCCATATTGAGATAGGTTTTAGAGATAGTTTAGTCGTAGATGAATGATGCGATGGTGGGTATTGGAGAACTAGTTTAGTGTTGGAGGGAGGGATGGAGTGTTGGAGGAGTTGATGGAGGAGGGATGGAGAGTGGAGGCGGCGCCTGGGGTTCGCTGTCCCCAGGTCAGCTGTGTGAGACAAACAATGGTGGAGGGAGGACCTGTGGTGTTACAGCTCCCGGAGTGACTTAAGCGTGGTGTTGTAGTCTCCCTCACTCGGCATCATGGGTGACAAGGGAGAAGGTATCACTGAGATAGACACCCACATCACCAAGAAATATGAAATACGTCGACGCATTGGGAAAGGGGTGAGTGTTAACTTTTAAAACGAATCGTCTTTGTTTATCCAGTGTCTGTCCAGCTTATACACACCGACTCTAAATTGTAAACTCCATATTATAAAGCCACCTTGGGTGGCTTTAAAAAGAGATTGGACAAATATATGAGTGGGAGGAGCTGGGTTTGATTAGTGTCGTGGGTACGGGAGTAAATTCTTAGGTAGGGGTGGTTTTGATAAGGACCTGCCTCGTATGGGCCAGTAGGCCTTCTGCAGTGTTCCTCCATTCTTATGTTCTTATGTTCTAATTCTATTTACGTTGAAAAGTGTGCTTCTGACGACAGAAAATTAAGGACGGAAAATCTTTCAAATTCTAGATAAATAACGTTGACACTCAATTCCGTACGGTAAGTTCCATAGAATAAAAGATAGAGTGAACACTTATAAAGGCAGGGAGCAACCAGTTTAGTGCACCGCCCGCCATACTAAAATTGTAAATATTATGGAATTCAATTTCCCTCATATCCTTTCAAGGGTAGCGGGAATACCTTGGTGCTGGTCAAGAACTCTTGATTGTGTGTGTACTCGTGTGTGTGTGTGTGTGTGTGTACTCGCATGATGTGTGTACTCGCATGATTGTGTACTCGCATGATTTGTGTGTACTCGCATGATGTGTACTCGCATGATGTGTGTACTCGCATGTGTTAGTGTGTACTCGCATGATTGTGTGTACTAGCATGATGTGTGTACTCGCATGATTGTGTACTCGCATGATTGTGTGCGTACTCGTATGATTGTGTGTACTCGTGTATATGTGTACTCGTGTATATTGCTCTTGTATATTTGTACTCGTGTGTATGTGTGTACTCGTGTGTGTTTATTCACCTATATATGGTTGCAGGGGCTAATTCACAACTCCTGGTCCCACCAGAAGAGACAATGTGAGAGATCGATGGGGGGGGGGAGAGAAATAACAATAGACTTTTGACGTCGTATGCAAAAATTTACCATTGAGCGCATCGTGTGTTTACACATTTTCATCCTAGCAGGCTGCTAGGATGAAAGACTATACCTTAATAAAAAGTAGACGTGCGATGAGTACAGAGATAGGAGTCAATGAGTATAATGGGACCTCGACTTCTGAAGATCCCTCCTTCGTGCACCCCTCAAAGGGGGAGTTCTTTGATGCTGATAAGGGGCTCTTGATCTAAGGAATTGTACCTTCACTCCAGTTCCTTGAATCGAGCCTGAATGCCTTCCATTCCCCAAGGCAATGGTGACCCCTTCGGGCTTAGCGCCCCCATGAATATAATATAATCCCTTTGTGCATAAGGGGAATGACCAACAAACCTCTGGCTGTCCTGAAGAGGTAACTTTGATAAGCCTTCCAAGTTAGTTGTTGAGCAGCAGGGTTATGGGGCATACGTTGGACTGGGTGTGGCTGGCACCAACAACCTGGTTAATCAGGCTAGCAACACGGAGGCCTGGTCTGGGACTGGTCGCGGGGATGGTGACCCCCGAATTCGAAGCAACGCAAGGCAAAACAATCGTCACAATGACCTCTCGAATGAAGAACGCATTAGCTTCTTGACTAGTAGCTATAACATATTGTATATATTCTACGTTATTGCAGCGCTGTATGACCTTTGTGGGCTTAGCGCTTAGTTATAATTATAATAATTCTACATTACCATGTATGTGTACTAACGGGCCACCAGCAGCAGTAGCCTAGTTGACCAAGCAAGCACCAGGACCCAGGGTCAGCCTGCTGGAGTAGAAAAACATTCTAAACCCATCAAAGGCACACGTGTATTCATTACCTTAGCAATACTACTAGTAAGAATTAGTGAGAAGCAAGAACATTTACAGTGAGGTCCCAGAAAGTTCTGTCCTGGGTCTCGCATTGTTGCTGGCATACATAAATGACCTCCCAGAAGAACAAGAATCTTGCGTCAGCGTTTGCACATGCCGCAAAACTTATGAGAATCAAATATGAGGATTTGCAAAGCTATAAGATAACCCACAAGGGCTATAGGTAGTAGAGAAAGAAACAATTGAATCACTAGGATTATTATTATTATAATCAAATAGAAGCGCTAAACCACAGGGGTAAGTATTTGAAACGCTTTGGCCCAGGGATCTTTGTTACTTTTGGAATTCAACCTCGAAGTTAAAAGTAATGAAAATAAAGCAATAAGATAAAAATAGAAAAAAAAAACACATCGGGAGCGAAACATATAAAGTGGCATAAATGTTCCATGCGTGTTTTTAGTTCCACAACTAGGTTGTTATGGCTATATCCCCTCAAGGAAGGTTCCTTGACGCTGGTGAGGGTCTTTTGATCTAGGGAATTGGATCTGTGCTCCGGTTCCCTGAATTGAGCCTGAGTACCATCTATCCCCCCACATCCGCTGTATAATCCTACGAGTTTAGCGCTCCCCATGATTATAATAATTATAATATGGCTATGTAGTCCTACAGGTTGCTGACAGCAACAACCTAGTTGACCAGACAGGTGGGCGCATGAGCTAGCAACGCCCGCTCTCTCCTTTGTCCCTTCTCTGGTGGGAAGAAAGAAGCCATTTGTACAAGTCTAATGCTTATACATAACTAGAATTGTGCCGTTAGTTTGCCCCTAGTACTGCCTGGGATCGAACGGAAGATCAATGTTAATTCATGGTGCATTAAGAATACCTTGCTATTTATCAGGAGTGCCTTGAGGTTTATCGGGAGTGCCTTGAGGTTTATCGGGAGTGCCTTGAGGTTTATCGGGAGTGCCTTGAGGTTTATCGGGAGTGCCTTGAGGTTTATCGGAAGTGCCTTGAGGTTTATCGGAAGTGCCTTGAGGTTTATCGGTAGTGCCTTGAGGTTTATCGGGAGTGCCTTGAGGTTTATCGGGAGTGCCTTGAGGTTTATCAAGAGCATCTTACTATGTATCATGAGTATTTTGCTACTTATCTTGAAAAGGAAGAGGTGGTGGTCATGTTACCTTGAAAATGCGCAAAGGACAGAGTTCACGGGGAAAGAATCACGGGGTAGGTTAGTTGTTGTTACCGTGTACAGTTAGTTACCATTTTTTTTTGTCCTAGGCACATGTCGATTAGACACTAGGCCTGTGCATACTCTTTAAGAGTTTATTTAAAACCTATAGACTGCACTAGGGTCACTAGGACTACAATTCACCTACACATACATTAAGAATGCTTGAATCCCTAAAATAGGTAATAAGGTAAGTTTTTTGTGTATGTACTGAGATATGTACCTTCTTTGTGTATATACAGTGCCTAAGTGTGTTTACCCCTACGGGTTTGGCGTTTACCGTGAAAAAAAACGAACGTCTTGACCACTGAAGCCTAGTAAATGTTTTGCACTGGCAGGATTATTGGGGCCAGAAATCCAAAGGATAAGAGAGCTCGTTCCATTTATTAAACCGGGAAGGGGTAGCCACGCAGGATAATGCAGTGAAGTCGACGCATCAACGGAGACCGACATATTTCTATTGTGAGCCTTCAATCGTTTCACCCATGCCGGAGAGCGATTCTCAGTCCCTGACTGCGCGAGCTGTGGACGCTACCATCCAAGCCAAGAGCACCACACACATATACCTTGTTGAAGACAGTGGGTGTGGTCAGTATACTTCCAACCGGTTTCTTGATTTTTTTTTTTTACTCATCCAGGCCCATGGTCAGACTTCCCTATTAGTTCAATTACCATTCAAGTTTCCTTCAAGGAAGGTTCATGAAGCTGGTGAGGGGCTCTTGATCCAAGGAATTGGGCTTGTTCTCCCTTACATTGATCGAACCTGATTGGAGGTGAAGGGCTGTTGAGCCAGGAAATTAGAATTACCGGAGCTTCCCTTCCTTGGAAATTTGATTGCATTCCATTCTCCAGCGTGCTACGCCTACAGGCTTAGCGCTTCATCATAAATTTAATAATGATGATAATAATAATGCTGGCTTCAGCCCTCAGGCCCACATAGTCTCAGCCGTGCTGATTGGGGCCGTCTATTTCCTTTACAAGACAAACTTTTGTACTGGCAAAATTTCTTACATCTGCTGGTAGTTGTTTGAAGGGTCTAGGACCATGGATGTTGACAGTGTTATTTAATACCTATATCACATGTAATTTTCATTAGGTTTACACTTACTTTCCTATTTCTAACGCCAGTAAGTTATACTATAGTGCAGATTTGGCAACCACAGTATATATACACTCTTGAGATATTGTTTGTTTCGGACCGGTAAGCCAGCGGAAGGCCTCGGTCAGATGACCAAAAGCTCCAACGGCGGGTCATCATCTGACTAAGACCCGCGTCAGGAAACACTTGTCCGGTGTCCTGACGAACCTACCCTAACCTGTTTGTTTCGTCCTGACTAAACTAATCGATGAATTTGATTGGAAGAGTAAGGGTTTCTTGGTTGAATAAGGAGAATGTGTATGTGTATGTATGTATATATATATATATATATATATATATATATATATATATATATATATATATATATATATATATATATATATATATAAAAGCATTGTCTCCTCTACGTCCATAGCAGGACTCGAACCTGCAAACTCTGTATCAGAGTAACCAGTACGGAGGTAGACCCCAGATAAGTATGGGCGCCTAGTCAGAACTAGGCGATGTTTTCCCATACCAAGGGGCACCAGGCTCGCTTTGAAAGTTATTTAATCAAATCCTGCCACATCCAGTGGACAACGAAAGAGATTTGAAATGCTTAACAATTCGCAAACAGGCGAAATTATTTACAAACATTGTCTCTACGTCCACAGCAGGACTCAAACCTGCAAACTCTGTATCAGAGTAACCAGTACTTTACCAGAGTAACCAGTACTTTCACTTGCCCTATTCGGCAACAAGTACGTTGCTATTTAAACCAAAATAGCAAGTTTTACTTATTTGGCACTGTAACAATGCAGAACAAGCCACGTGGAGATGGAAATTTCTAACCTTAGATCTTTTGCATCAGGAGCTATGCAGTGTTACAAGACAGCAACAGACAGGATGGGAAATTCTAAGGCAAGGCAGAAGGTATCAGTGGCAGCCCATGACACAGTGAGGACCATCACTAACCTCAACACCTACCTTCCCCGTCCCCTCACATCCTTCCGGGGTAAGGGAAGGTGGAGGACCGCAGAGGTTTACAGAAAGTAAGTTACAGAATATTAAGGAATGCGGTAGTCAGCCTAAATCCGCATCTAATCGATATCAACTGATCTGTTGTTACGGAATCATATTACCTAAGTGGTTAATACACCCCCAAACATTGCAATATTATTCAGATTCACAAGTTGTCAACTTGTACTGTCATACATCAGAAAATGTTCCAGAAGTGCCAGCAGAGAAGAAACTTTTGTAATTCAAGTGATGGAATGTATAAACGACCATTTTTTAATAGTCAATTGTGCACAATCTTAAGCAAGGATGCTATACAAAATCCCCGGATTGCTCATTATGCAACGGGTCCTCGTGAGGATTTGGTGACGTTAGACCAGCGTTCTCTGCACCTTTCTTGCACGTTTCGCCCATCAGGAATTCTGTCCATTTGGGAGTCAGTACTTATAGAATACCGGGTTGGTGCAGTGGAGACTATGCCTGTGTTAGCGCTCATTTACTCTGGGTTCGTTGTGAGGGTGGACTATAATAGACTGTTATATGAAACTTGGGTTTAGGGGTATATTAACCACTTAGGTGAAATGATTTCATATGACAATAGATCAGTTGATATCGATTAGATGCGGTTTTGGGCTGACTACAGAAAATGGTCAGCCACTGAGCACCATTAGATTTTTACGCTGGTTAAGGTGGCTCCATCAGTCACCCATTTAACTGTCTTAACAACAGTGAAATGATGAGTGTGATTAAAATGACGGGCTGAAAGGTGAAATGCAGTGTTAAGGGGAACGCAAGTTTCCCTGTCTTCTAATAACATGTTCATTTTTCCACTATGATCTACCTTGCCCATAATTACTATCGCATTTGCTTTGTCTGTTTTCGTAAGGTGAAGTCCAGGATCTTTCCATAATTCATGGTATAACTTAACAAATCTTTGAGGACAATTGTGTTGTTAAACTTATAACTTAACAAGTTAACCGTATTAGTCAATATCACACAGGCTCTCTTGCGTTGTTGCCACAACCCCAACATTTATTATTTTGATTATTTTCAGTATTGTTATTATGGGAAACGCTAAGCGCGTTGAATGGGATGTAATCAGGTTTGATTCAAGGTAGAGGAAGATAGCTCCAACTCCTTGGATCAAGAGACCTTTACTAGCATCAAGGCACCTGCATTGAAGGTTCCATCAGTATGAAATAAACGCTTGTCCAGGCAAGCCAATGCTTTAAGAACATAAGAACATAAGAAAGAAGGAACACTGCAGCAGGCCTACTGGCCCATGCGAGGCATGTCCAAGTCTCCCACCGGCTTAAGCCAATGCCCCGACCCAGCCAGGTCAGGTTACATTCACTTAAGGAAGGAGCACGGCATCTGACCTAGTAGCACAAGCTAGTCAGGACCAACTCACACCCACCCGCACCCACTCGTATATTTATCTAGCCTACCTTTAAAACTACACAACGTTTTAGCCTCTATAACTGTAATCGGGAGTTTGTTCCACTCATCGACAACTCTATTACCAAACCAATGCTTTCCTATATCCTTCCTGAATCTGAATTTATCCAACTTAAAGCCATTGCTGCGAGTCCTGTCAATACTAGATATTTTTAGCACGCTATTTACATCCCCTTTATTTATTCCTGTTTTCCATTTATACACCTCAATCATATCCCCCTAATTCTACGCCTTTCTAGAGAGTGCAGATTCAGGGCCCTCAGTCTATCCTCATAGGGAAGATTTCTGATACATGGGATCAACTTTGTCATCCTCCTCTGTACGTTTTCCAGAGCATTTATATCCATTCTGTAATACAGTGACCAAAACTGTGCAGCATAATCTAGATGAGGCCTAACCAAGGATATATAGAGTTGAAGAACAACCTGAGGACTCCTATTATTTATGCTTCTTGATATGAAGCCAAGGATTGTGTTAGCTTTATTGCGAACACTTATGCACTGCTGTCTTGGTTACATTTGTTTTATTGTGTAACATTAAACTGTGCGCACACGCGCAGCGTCCATTATTGTCCATCATTGTTAACTGACCTTCCAGGTGGGCTGACCTTCCAGGAATGTATGTGCCTTGGTAGTAAAGGGCTTTTGATAATAGGAATTGGAGCTCTGGAGGTGTGGTAAAAATGCTGCTTCTTCTTCAGGTGCTATATCGTTTGTCTTTTGTCTTTTTTTAATTTTCCTTTCAGTTGGTTTAGGTGCTGTACCATGGAAGGTCAATAACACCAGCACCCATCTGTCCTGACCTTTGAGGCAGACACGGGTAATGGGTGACGTTGGCTACGCCGTACTTTGTGAGGCGTGTGACTAGTTCTTATGAGATTAATGTTGGGGTTATGTCACGACCACTGTCTCCATGTACCAGTTCTGTTGTGTGATGATCAAGTTCGCACCCACACGCACGTTAACTGTCGTTGTCCAGAACGAAATTAACCAAACAAAACTTACAGCCCTTCCGCTTAGTCACACTGTCTTGGTGTATAGGTTAAGGGAACTGGATACCTTTCATATACCTTTACCTTTGATGAGTCCCGAGAACTTTTCTACTCTCGGAGCCCGGCCATGGGCCAGGCTCGTCTGGTGTTTGCCTGGTCAGAGAAACCTAGGCATAGTAAGACTTAGGAGAGGGGGGATTGAGGTTAAAACATACAAATGAAGATAATCAAGGTGGCATAAATAGCGTGATGAAACATGTCTAACCAAGACAGGACTTGCAGCAGTGGATTCATGTTGGAAATAGAGAAGCACTGGTTTGGTAATAGAATTGTGGATGAGTGGAAAAAATTCCTGAATAGTATCATTGAACGAGAAGGTTGGGTAACTTAAACATGAGTTGGACAGGTACATGAGTGAGTGTAGTTGGCCAGTAGGCCTGCAGCAGTGCCTCCTTTCTATGCTCTCAAGCCCCCATGTGGGTGAGCTGGGAAGACGGGACAGGCGAAGAATAGCGCTGGAGTGTCCACAGTCGAAGAAAAAAGAGCTAGGGCTTAACCCAGTGATAGTGTGACTGTATGGGGGATTGTGAGTGTTTAAACAGTGATAGTGTGATTATATGGGGATTGTGAGTGTTTAAACAGTGATAGTGTGACTGTATGGGGATTGTGGACGTTCAAACGGGTGGTGCAGGTGACTGTGGGGGATTGTGGGTGTTCAAATGGGTGATGCAGGTGACTGGGGATTGTGGGTGTTCAAACGGGTGATGCAGGTGACTGTGGGGGATTGTGGGTGTTCAAACGGGTGGTGCAGGTGACTGGGGGATTGTGGGTGTTCAGACAGGTGGCACAGGTGACTGTGGGGGATTGTGGGTGTTCAAACGGGTGGTGCAGGTGACTGGGGGATTGTAGGTGTTCAAACGTGTGGTGTAGGTGACTGTGGGGAATTGTGGGTGTTCAAATAGGTGGTGTAGGTGACTGGGGGATTGTGGGTGTTCAAATGGGTGGTGCAGATAACTGAGGATTTAAACTTGTTCAGTTTAATTACCGTCTCTGGCATGGTTCGACTAGTCTGCTATATAGGTTACACGCGTGATCTGGTTCCCCTAAATACACATTACATCGTATTTGATGAGACTAATGTTGACACGTCACACCTTGTCAGGAAAATTAAATTTTGTATTACCTGGAACTCAAAATTTTGTGAATATATTATTGTATTGTTATATGGTCAGCGGTTAAATCACGCGTGTGTGTGTGTGCGTGTGTGTACTCACCTATTTGTGGTTGCAGGGGTCGATTCATAGCTCCTGGCCCCGCCTCTTCACTGATCGCTACTAGGTACTCTCTCTCCCTGCTCCATGAGCTTTATCATAACTCACGAAATCGTAATGACACGATTGCAAACAAACCATACCACGGGTGGGGATAGAACCCGCGATCAGAGGGTCATAAAACTCCAGACCGACGCGCTAGCCACTGGGCCAGCTGGCTATAATAAAATTCATCCAACTAGGTATATTTATACCCCATAGGAAGGTTAGCATAGACACCACTGTGACTACAAATGCAAGTTCTATCCCTGCCCGTGGTATGGTTTGGTTAGCTTTATCATACCTCGTCTTAAAACTATGTATGGTTCCTGCCCCCACTACATCACTTCCCAGACTATTCCACTTCCTGACAACTCTATGACTGAAGAAATACTTCCTAACATCCCTTTGACTCATCTGAGTCTTCAACTTCAAATTGTGACCCCTTGTTTCTGTGTCCCATATCTGGAACTTCCTGTCTCTGTCCACCTTGTCAATCCCTCGCAGTATTTTGTATGTCGTTATCATGTCTTCACTAACCCTGCTGTCCTCCAGTGTTGTCAGGCCGATTTTCCTTAACCTTTCTTCATAGGACAGTGCCCTTAGCTCTTGTTGCAAACTTTTGCACTTTCTTTAATTTCTTGACGTGCTTGACCAGGTGTGGGTTCCAAACTGGTGCTGCATACTCCAGTATGGGCCTGACGTACATGGTGTACAGAGTCTTGAACGATTTTTTACTGAGGTATCCGAACGCTATTCTCAGGTTTGCCAGACGCCCATATGCTGCAATAGTTATCTGGTTGATGTTCGCCTCAGGAGATGTGCTCGGTATTATACTCACCCCAAGATCCTTTTCCTTGAGTGAGGTTTGCAGTCTTTGGCCACCTAGCCTATACTCTGTCTGCGGTCTTCTTTGCCCTTCCCCGATCTTCATGACTTTGCATTTGGCGGGGTTAAATTCGAGGAGCCAGTTGCTGGACCAAGCTTCCAGCCTGTCCAGGTCTCTTTGTAGTCCTGCCTGATCCTCATCCGATTTAATTCTCATTAACTTCACAGCATTTGCAAACAGGGACACTTCTGAACCTATCCCTTCCGTCATATCATTCACATACCAAAAATAGCAATGGTCCTAGGACTGACCCCTGTGGAACCCTGCTCGTCACAGGCGCCCATTCTGATACCTCGTCACGTACCATGACTTGTTGTGTCTTAATGTCAGGTATTCTCTGATCCATTGCAGTACCCTTAATGTTATACGTGCCTGATTCTCTAGCTTTTGCACTTATCTCTTGTGAGGAACTGTGTCGAAAGCCTTCTTGCAGTCCAAGAGGATGCAATCTACCCACCCCTCTCTCTCGTGTCTTACTTCCGTTACCTTGTCATAAAACTCCAGTAGGTTTGTGACACAGGATTTGCCTTCCATGAATCCGTGCTGGTTGTCGTTTATAAGCGTGTTCCGTTCTAGGTGCTCCACCACTCTCCTGATAATCTTCTCCATGACTTTACATACTATACACGTCAGTGACACTGGTCTATAGTTTAGTGCCTTGTGTCTGTCTCCTTTCTTAAAAATGGGGACATTTGCCGTCTTCCATACCTCAGGTAGTGTGTGTGTGTGTGTGTGTACTCACCTATTTGTAGTTTCAGAGGTCGATACTCAGCTCCTGGCCCCACCTCTTCACTGATCGCTACTAGGTCCTCTCTCTCCCTGCTCCGTGGTGGTTGTGGTGCTGGCAGACAGCACCTGTCAGTCAGCTAGTAGCACAAATCAGGTGGTTGTGGTGCTGACAGACAGCACTGTCAGTCAGCTAGTAGCACAAGTCAGGTGGTTGTGGTGCTGGCAGGCAGCACCTGTCAGTTAGCTAGTAGCACAAATCAGGTGGTTGTGGTGCTGACAGACACCACCTGTCAGTCAGCTAGTAGCACAAGTCAGGTGGTTGTGGTGCTGTCAGACACCACCTGTCAGTCAGCTAGTAGCACAAGTCAGGTGGTTGTGGTGCTTGCAGACAGCACCTGTCAGTCAGCTAGTAGCACAAGTCAGGTGGTTGTGGTGCTGGCAGACACCACCTGTTTTAATCCAGTACCACATCAGCCAGGTAGTTATCGTGCAGCATTAATGAGGCTGGTGATGGGGGGTTATGTATTGTGCGAGTCCTCATCCAGTGTTGCTAGATTTGTGCTCACTGTTGGACCATTGTATTGTTTGTGTTGCACTGTGTAGTGGTGTACTGTAGTATTGTGTGGTACTCTAGTATTGTGTGGTCTTGTGTTATGTAATATTGTGTTGTATTTTATATAGTGGTTCCTTCAAAGACTGGGGAGGGTGTGGTTGATGGGTCATGGTGTTTATGTCTAGGTGTTTATCTGTGTCAAAGACCTTCATGTAGTCATAGGTATTTTTTTCACTCCCAGCAACTCTCACACATCCATAACTCAACATAACTCACATCCATGACTTAACATAACTCCACACATCCATGACTCAAAATAACTCCACACATCCATCACTCAACATAACTCTACACATTCATAACTCAACATAACTCCACACATCCATAACTCCACACTTCCATGGCTCACCATAACTTCACACTTTCATGACTCACCATAACTAGACACTTTCATGACTCACCATAACTCCAAACTTCCATAACTCACGTCTTACAACCCCCCACAAAATTACCTGTGTTCTTGTAATGCCAATCTTTACTGCTTTGAAGATGACTTTCCAGGGAAGAGGACCGTCAGGGTTGACCTTGCCGGGAAGGTCAGAAACTCTTCGTGTGGAATCTGATCTTCCAATTGTAAGTTAGGCGGTATTGGTTGTCCACATGCAATTTCTAAATCAGAAGTGGGCAAAACCAAGCTTTGAATTAGAATTGGTTAGATGGGGTCAGGAGCTTGGTTGGTGGAGACTATACAGGGATGTACTACCGTCCTGTCGTTATGTAAGAGCAAAACAGAAGCCTGTTAAATGTCATGCACTCTCGGTTATTTCCTTTTTATAACCATGTAAGATGAAGATTTAGCTTACAAATACACTTTCAGTATACACCTATCTTTACTCTCCTGTTTTTTTATTAGTTCTTGTTACTGTAATATTGACTTTTCCAGTTGAGGATGCCTGACTTGAGAGCGATCATGGTGGGCGAGGCTCACTAAACTTAGATTACACGAGGAAACACCACAGTTGATGATTAAGACATGTGCAACAGTTGGATGTCTTTATTGTTGAAATGTTTCGTCTACACAGTAGGCTTCTTCAGTCAAATACAGAGGCAGCATCAACCTTGGAGAAATAGTATTTGAGGTGGTCAGTCCCTCAAGTCTGGAACGATTTCATTAACTTGCTCGGTATTTTATACAATTTTTAACGTAACAGCACACTTGTTTTAGAAAGCCTCCTGTGTAATTTTTAATAATAAATACGTATAAATGCACAAAAAGCTGCATATATAAATTCTCCTAGAAGAGCCTATATTCACCTTCTCGAGACACTGGCTGTAGCTGCAACTGTGGATAGAACATACGCATTGGGGGTTCACCTTCCATGGGTCACACCAGGTGTTTTCATACCAAAGGTAAATTACGCCAGTCTCTAGCCACTCCTTACTGATAAGACTTACGCATTGGTGTTAATGACCTGAAGTGACCTCACCTCACCTCGAGCATCTGACCATAGCCTGCTGCTGATGTCGGCTGCTTGTGATGCTGCGGTCTACTGAGGTGAGACTGTGTGATGCTGTCTGCTATGCTGAGGCCGTGCTGTGATGCTGCCATGTTGGGTCTACTGAGGTGGTAGACATTACTCTCCAATATGATAAAGCTCAACTGGGTGAATGAGGAAATCCTGGCTGCGAGTGTAGTTTAGGTCCTGTGATTACAGGACAGGATCCTGTATCAGCTACTTGCACTCTTATGACCCATGCTGGTCTAACACTTCAGATAGTAATAATAATAATAGAGCGAAATGCTGTTTCAGTAAAGCTTGTACTGCAACATGAGTCTTCAATAACACACACTTCATATAGGGAATTTTTGACAACATTTCGGTGTGTCCTGAACCTTCATCAACCGAGGGAGAAAACTGGAAGAGGTCTGTAGATGGAGGGGAAAGGGGGAAAGTTAGAAAATAGGTCAGGTGAGGAAAAACGGGTGAAAATTGCCGGAACTGGACCACTACCTCCGTGGTACACTGCTGCTCCATTCATTTTTTGTGTATTACAAAAACAAAAATACCTCCGCGGTGTGCCAGATCAACCAGGCTGTGATGGATATTTAGGTAAAGATATATTTTGCACTGTTCGAGACATTGAGGAAACGTTCCCTACCCCCTCCTCGTGTGAGAGGTTCCTTGATGCTGGTGAGGGGCTCTTGATTCATGGACTCGGACCTGTGATCCAATCCCTTGAATCGAGTATGTTGAAAAGTAAAAAATACCGACAAGTTGATTAAGACATGTGCAACAGTTGGGTATCTTCATCGTTGCAACATTTCGCCCACACAATAGGCTTCTTTAGTCAAAAGGAAGGAGCATGGCATCAGACCTAGTAGCACAAGCTAGTCAGGTCCAACTCACACCCACCCACACCCACTCATGTATTTATCTAACCTATTTTTAAAACTACACAACGTCTTAGCATCTATGACGGTACTCGGGAGTTTGTTCCACTCATCCACAACTCTATTACCAAACCAGTGCTTTCCTATATCCTTCCTGAATCTGAACTTTTCCAACTTAAAACCATTGCTGCGAGTCCTGTCTTGGCTGGATATTTTTAGCACGTTATTTACATCCCCTTTATTTATTCCTGTTTTGCATTTATACACCTCAATCATATCCCCCCCGTGGTATGGTTTGTTTGCAATCGTGTCATTACGATTTCCAGAGTCATATTTCCCCTAATTCTACGCCTTTCTAGAGAGTGCAGATTCAGGGCCCTCAGTAGGTACATAACTGTCAGACACTGCAGAACAACGGTATCTTGGTACAAAGGACATCTTCCACACTTCATCATGTAATTACTAGTTATGAGTGAGAAGGGATGGACTCCAGAGGAACCTGCCTTCTTACTTCTAGTGAATCCCGTCCCCTGCAACGCCTTCGTGATCTTCCACCTCACCTTCCACAGTATTTAAGAATCCATTATCTGCTTCATATCGTACCAGACCATGGAGCTGAACTCTTCTCCAGGATGAGGGACTGACCACCTCAAATACTATTTCTCCAAGGTTGATGGACTGATTACATCATCATTTCACTACACCTGCTGCCTCTGTATTTGACTGAAGAAGCCTACAGTGTAGGCGAAACGTTTCAACAATAAAGATACCTAACTGTTGCACATGTGTCTTAATCACCTTTGAATAGAGCCTGAATGCCTTCCATTCCTCCAGGCACTATATTACCCCTGCGGGTCTAGCGCTACCCTATGAATATAACGGTAATAATAAGGGACAATGTTTCGTCACGATTAACTTTTGTGATGGATACATGGGCTGCGGTCTCCCCAACAGCAACAGCCTGGTTGACAAGGTAATCAACAGGAAGGCCTGGCTGACCCCAGGCCGGGCCATGAGAGTGGACGGGGGGGAAGGGGGGAGTACTCTCGAAATGTATCACAGGTAAATGACGGGTAAGACTTAATGTGGTGTTGATGAGACTCTGGGTAATATCGTCTGGCAATTAATAAATGAAAAAAAAACATATAACTTATTTTTACAAGTTTATGTGGAGCCCCACAGTGTCTGGCTCCTTCCACTGTTACCTTACCTCTTATTACACTAGTGATATACAATAATAATAATAATAATCTTTATTTCTACATGATACAAGTTGATAAATTAGACACATATGCAACACTTGGGTATCTTTATTGTGGAAACGTTTCGCCACACAGTGGCTTCATCAGTCCAATACAAAGTAGAAAGTTGTCCAACCTTTGGACGAAGACCTACTTCGACTAGTGGATGGTACCACTATGACCCCGCCTCCTCCTGCTTCACCTCACCTGACTACAGTATATAAGCAACCTCCATTGCCCTATGTTGTACTTACTACCAGATTGATGGACTGAACACATCGACTCCAGGCCGAGGGACTGATTACCTCAAACTCCTCCTCTCCCTATAACTTTCTACTTTGTATTGGACTGATGAAGCCACTGTGTGGCGAAACGTTTCCACAATAAAGATACCCAAGTGTTGCATATGTGTCTAATTTATCAACTTGTCGGTTTTCTGAACCATTCATCTACATGATACAACTTATACAGACCATAGCTGACATCAGTGACACACTACTATATAGAAAGCCCCTTTTTATGCTGAGCATTTCCCGCAAATTAGGTCAGTTTTATCGTAGGATACGACCCACACCAGTCGACTAACACCCAGGTACCTATTTTACTACTAGGTGAACATGGACAGCAGGTGTTATAAGGACATATGCCCTAATGTTTCCACCAGTACCGGGGATCCAACCATGGACGTCAATGTGTAAGGTAAGTGCGCTACCAACCGAGATACGGGACACCTCAGTACCGTCCATATGGACAATTAGACACAGTGTAACACCTGGGACGGTGTCGTTATTTAAGGACGTTTAGTTTACCGGTGTTTTTATCCATGCAATACACACATGTTTGAATTGCTTTTAAAAAACAAACAATTTGATAAATGAGACGCTTGTGCTTGGGTATCTTTATTCAGGAAACGTTTCCCCAACCAGTGGGTTCTCCAGTCCAATATGTACCGTAGCTCGATTGGTAGCGCACTCAGCTCACACTGAGTGTCCGCGGTTTGATTCCCGATTAGATGGACTGAACACATCTTCAGACTGAGGGACTGGTTACCTCAGATTCCTCTTCTAACACCGTTCTTCTCTGTATTGGACTGAAGAGGCCACTGGCTGGCGACTCGTTTCCAGAATAAACACCCTAATGTTGTACAAGTATCTCATTTATCAATACAGAGATGCCAGTGTGTCTAGCTCCTCGATGCCTTCCATGTTAATTATTGCTTGTATGTCCCTTCTAGAGAGTTACCTTCCTGCCTCAAGGGCACTCATCTCACACACTGAGGTACGTGGTTCGATCCACGGTTCGGGTGGAAACATTGGGGGCGTGTTTTCTTAAGACACCTGCTGTCCATGTTCACCTAGCAGTAAACTAGTACTTCGATGTTAGCCGACTGGTGTGGGTCGCATCCTGGGAACAAAATTAACCTAGTGTGACCGAAATGCTGTGTATGACCAGGTATGGTCTATATACATTGTATCATGTACTTGTAGAAATAAAGATTATTATATATTATTATTCTTTAGATATCTGATTATCTCCCATTCCAAAATTGTTGTATGCTTTTTACATGTTTAACTCTTTCCATTAATAATAATTATAATAATAATATGCAAGTCGGTATATCCGGTTTTTGTTAAATGGTTCTTAGTATCATTTCTCTTCAGTATATCACGTTAAATCACGTTAACTTCTCTTCAGTATATCACGTTAAGTTCTCTTCAGTATATCACGTTAAGTTCTCTTCAATATATCACGTTAAGTTCTCTTCAATATATCACGTTAAGTACCAGTGTTAAGTTACAGGCAGGAAAGTGAATTACAGGAGCAAGACATATTAAACAAACTCACAGGAAATTCCAGGTATGTGTACAATATAGTGAGTGTAAGTAGAAGGTTGCAAGACACTGTATACCTCAAACCTACTAGACTTGTATAGGATGAGGGGATGTTCATGACTTTCCTCCAGTGTATACGTGGTAGTGCATACACAGTATCAAGCTAGAGCACGGTAAAGTGGTGAGGTGTTGCATGAGAGCAAGCTTATGGGTGGGGGGCGCTGATCCAGTGGACTATCAACAGGTATTGAGCCACGTATAAGAGACTAATATAAGATCAAAGTTCTTGACTTTCCTCTGGTGTGTACTGGTTCCAGAACCCACCCGACGCCGGTACTTAACATGGGATTTTTTTTGTCTGTCTTACCTAGATGTTTTTATGGTGGTCATGCACGGCAGACACTCGCTTCCTCCTCCTGGTGGTGCTGCGGCTGCAGCAGCTGCTCCTGCTGCTGCCCTTGCTGCTGCTGCTCCTGCTGCTCCTGCTCCTGCCCTTGCTGCTGCTGCTGCTGCTGCTCCTGCTCCTGCCCTTGCTGCTGCTGCCCCTGCTCCTCCTTTTCGCCATTAAGAACATAAGAAAGAAGGAACACTGCAGCAGGCCTACTGTCCCATGCGAGGCAGGTCCAATTCTCCCACCGGCTTAAGCATGTCATCAGTCTTGTATACTGATGTTCAGACATTCAAATTTTGTTAGTTGTTGCAGATAATATCGCTGTTGCAGGTAATATCGCTGTTGTAGGTAATATCGCCCCTCCCCTCTTTACCCATGTCACGGTCACAATCCAAACATCGTGAATAGGAAAGGAAATATGACAGGAATAAGAAAGGTTAAAAATTCACAAAAACAAAAAAGTAAATATGTGCTTGCTGACTGTAAGTTTAGGAATAAGAAAGGTTAAAAATTCACAAAAACAAAAAAGTAAATATGTGCTTGCTGACTGTAAGTTTGTACTGTGTTGTTATTGGGACGACGTTTCGTTGGGTAGAGCTTTATGTCATGATGCTCTATACAGAGTGAAACGTTGTCCCAATAAAAGCTTGTTCCACAAAACCTTTTTTACGGTTTTGTTTGCTAGTCACCCTCCTCCTTGAATCCTCATAGCCTTGTTCTTCTCATCTTTGTATAAAGTAGGTACTTACTAGACCAGTCGTGCAACCTGGCCGCGCTTACCTGCGCTTTTTGTAACCCTCTTTTCGTTTCTCATACGTGAACGTGCAGTTGTCTACACACCTGTGTGTAGCATTGTCCACACCTGCATGTGTAGCATTGTCCACACCTGCATGTGTAGCATTGTCCACACCTGCATGTGTAGCATTGTCCACACCTGCATGTTTAGGAATCACTCCTCCGCTCGATGGTTGGTTAATGGGGTTTAAATCCTATCGACCACACAATAGTAAAGGTTAAACGTAAACCTTTTCACCACCAAACAAGAATACTCTAGATACCTTTAGATACCAAATTTGCACACGAAAGCAAAAGACTCTGCAGACGATGCAACATCCCCCCAATGAAAAGCAGGGGTGCCACTAGCACGTTGAGAGACAACACAATAAGTGTCAGGGGCCCAAGACTGTTCAACTGCGTCCCAGCATACATAAGGGGGATTACCAATAGACCCCTGTCTGTCTTCAAGCAGGCACTGGACAGGCACCTAAAGTCGGTACCTGACCAGCCAAGCTGTGGTTCGTACGTTGGACTGCGTGCGGCCAGCAGTAACAGCCTGGTTGATCAGGCCCTGATCCACCATGAGGCCTGGTCACAGACCGGGCCGCGGGGGGGTTGACCCCCGGAACTCTCTCCAGGTAAACCTAAAATAAGGATTAAAGTAAACCATAAGCGTATGTATGAAAAAAATACACCTTTACCTGAAGTATACCTGGAAAGTATACCTGGGGTATACCTGGAGAATATACTTGAGATGAACGCCCCCGCGGCCCGGTCTGTGACCAGGCCTCGCGGTGGATCAGGGTATATATCGTGGTCTGCTGGAGCAGGTTGAGAATGATTACCTGTCTATGATTACTAATTTGTTAAGGAGAGTAGAGGCACAGTATAGTGGTGGCGTCCTGTCTTCAGTGCTAACTTTGTTTTGGCACAGGTGCATTTAACTGTAATTACCGTGCTATAAATTACCAAGGATAACCCAAAAAATCAGAAAGTAACTTATTTCCATTGGGATGTTAAAAGATTATTATTATTATTATTAGGAAATACTAAATCGGTAATGGTCGTGGAATGCATGCAAAATGGGAGGTAATCACGTTCCATGTATGGAAAGGTGTGATAGTTTTAATTCTCGGGAGCTAGAGCCTTTCACGCTTAGAGCTGTGCTTATGGTGTCCCTTCACTGCTTGTCATATATTTGTTTTAAGTTTATAGTGTTTATATCAAGCACCATCTCCTGGGACTCATCCCATCATTTTCCCACTTTTTTGAAGAAATTATTTTTTTAGTGTCTTTTTTTTTATTATTATTGTAGCCTTTTATTCAGTCTATAAATAATAACTAGTACAGTATTTTCGTTTTAGTAAAAAAAAAAAATTCTCTGTATAGCTACATCAAAAATAGCGGCTAATAATATATTAAGTCTCTCTTCCCCTCCGTACACAAAATATTTAGCGTTATATTATGCGTTTAACTGCAGTCTTGCCACTATCTGCCAGCGCAGATACATTGACCACATTTACAATAGTTTCTATTTCAGATACTTTGGTGTCTCTTGCACCTTGACACCGTGTGGTGGCAGCGTGTTTGTCGGCAGGTTGGCTTCCACGGGAAGCCAGAATGAAAAGACTATTTGTGAAGTTATATGGCATTTTAACACTGCTTTCATGCCTGCGCGGTTTTAACACAGTCGTTGGTTTAATATGTTTCTCCTCGTAAATCTGGATTCGTGGCGAGTGAGCCTTATACTTGGGAGGAGTAATTCATGTTATGGTGTGGTCCAGCAAGGTAATAATGGCGGGATGGGGTATGTAGGCTTTGTGTAGCGGGGTCCAGCAAGGTAATAATGGCGGGATGGGGTATGTAGGCTTTGTGTAGCGGGGTCCAGCAAGGTAATAATGGCGGGATGGGGTATGTAGGCTTTGTGTAGCGGGGTCCAGCAAGGTAATAATGGCGGGATGGGGTATGTAGGCTTTGTGTAGCGGGGTCCAGCAAGGTAATAATGGCGGGATGGGGTATGTAGGCTTTGTGTAGCGGGGTCCAGCAAGGTAATAATGGCGGGATGGGGTATGTAGGCTTTGTGTAGCGCGGAAATAGTATTAGCTGGGTTTATGGGGAAGAACTTTGTTGATGGAGTGATGGTTGTGTGGTGTAGGCTGTATGGTGTGGTGGTGTTGGTGACTGTGTGGTGTGTTGGTGACTGTGTGGTGTGTTGGTGGCTGTGTGGTGTGTTGGTGGCGTGTTGATGGTTGTGTGGTGTGTTGGTGGCGTGTTGATGGTTGTGTGGTGTGTTGGTGGCGTGTTGATGGTTGTGTGGCGTGTTGATGGTTGTGTGGTGTGTTGATGGTTGTGTGGTGTGTTGGTGGCGTGTTGATGGTTGTGTGGTGTGTTGGTGGCGTGTTGATGGTTGTGTGGCGTGTTGATGGTTGTGTGGTGTGTTGATGGTTGTGTGGTGTGTTGATGGTTGTGTGGCGTGTTGATGGTTGTGTGGTGTGTTGATGGTTGTGTGGTGTGTTGATGGTTGTGTGGTGTGTTGATGGTTGTGTGGTGTGTTGATGGTTGTGTGGTGTGTTGATGGTTGTGTGGCGTGTTGATGGTTGTGTGGCGTGTTGATGGTTGTGTGGTGTGTTGATGGTTGTGTGGTGTGTTGATGGTTGTGTGGTGTGTTGATGGTTGTGTGGTGTGTTGATGGTTGTGTGTGTTGATGTTGGTGGTGTGTTGATGGTTGTGTGGTGTTGGTGGTTGTGTGGTGTTGTGGTGGTGTGTTGATGGTTGTGTGGTGTGTGATGGTTGTGTGGTGTGTTGGTGGTTGTGTGGTGTGTTGATGGTTGTGTGGCGTGTTGATGGTTGTGGGGGTGTTGATGGTTGTGTGGTGTGTTGATGGTTGTGTGTGTGATGTTGTGTGTAGGCTTGTGTTGGTGTTATGGTTGGTGGTGTGTTGATGGTTGTGTGGTGTTGGTGGCTGTGTGTTGTGGTGTGGTGGTGTGTTGATGGTTGTGTGGTGTGTTGATGGTTGTGTGGTGTTTGGTGGTGTGTGATGGTTGTTGTGGTGTGTGGTTGTGTGGTGTGATGTGGTGTTGATGGTTGTGTGGTGTTGATGGTTGTGTGGTGTGTTGATGGTTGTGTGGTGTGTGTGTGGTTGTGTGGCGTGTTGATGGTTGTGTGGTGTGTTGGTTGGGTGTTGATGGTTGTGTGTGTTGTGTTGTGTGGTGTGTTGATGGTTGTGTGGTGTGTTGATGGTTGTGTGGTGTGTTGGTGGTTGTGGGGTGTTGATGGTTGTGTGGCGTGTTGATGGTTGTGTGGTGTGTTGATGGTTGTGTGGTGTGTTGATGGTTGTGTGGTGTGTGTTGTGGTGTGTGGGTGGTGTGTTGATGGTTGTGTGGTGTGTTGGTGGTGTTGTGGTGTGTGGCGTGTTGATGGTTGTGGTGTGTTGATGGTTGTGTGGTGCTGTTGATGGTTGTGTGGTGTTGATGGTTGTGTGGTGTGTTGGTGGTTTGTGTGGTGTGTTGATGGTTGTGTGGTGTGTTGATGGTTGTGTGGTGTGTTGATGGTTGTGTGGTGTGTTGATGGTTGGTGGTGTGTTGGTGGTTGTGTGGTGTGTTGATGGTTGTGTGGTGTGTTGATGGTTGTGTGGTTGATGGTTGTGTGGGTGTTGATGGTTGTGTGGTGTTGATGGTTGTGATGGTGTGTGATGGTTGTGTGGGTGTTGATGGTTGTGTGGTGTGTGATGGTTGTGTGGTGTGTTGATGGTTGTGTGGTGTGTTGATGGTTGTGTGGTGTTGATGGTTGTGTGGTGTTGATGGTTTGTGGGTTTGATGGTTGTGTGGGTGTTGATGGTTGTGTGGTGTGTTGATGGTTGTGTGGTGTGTTGATGTGTGTGGGTGTTGGTGGTGTGTGGTGTGTTGTGGTGTGTGGTGTGTTGATGGTTGTGTTGGGGGTGTTGATGGTTGTGTGGTGTGTTGGTGGCGTGTTGATGGTTGTGTGGTGTGTTGATGGTTGTGTGGTGTGTTGATGGTTGTGTGGTGTGTTGGTGGTTGTGTGGTTGTTGTGGTTGGTGGGTGTTGATGGTTGTGTGGCTGTTGATGTTGTGTGGTGTTGATGGTTGTGTGGTGTGTTGATGGTTGTGTGGTTGTGTTGATGGTTTGTGTGGTGTGTTGATGGTTGTGGGGTGTGTTGATGGTTGTGTGGTGTGTTGATGGTTGTGTGGTGTGTTGATGGTTGTGTGGTGTGTTGATGGTTGTGTGGGTGTTGATGGTTGTGTGGGTGTTGATGGTTGTGTGGTGTGTTGATGGTTGTGTGGGTGTTGATGGTTGTGTGGGTGTTGATGGTTGTGTGGTGTGTTGTGGTTGTGTGGTGTGTTGTTGGTGTGTGGTGGTTGATGGTTGTGTGGTGTGTTGATGGTTGTGTGGTGTGATTGGTGGTTGTGTGGTGTGTTGATGGTTGTGTGGTGTGTTGATGGTTGTGTGGGTGGTTGTGTGGGTGTTGATGGTTGTGTGGTGTGTTGATGGTTGTGTGGTGTGTTGATGGTTGTGTGGTGTGTTGGTGGTTGTGTGGTGTGTTGATGGTTGTGTGGTGTGTTGATGGTTGTGTGGTGTGTTGATGGTTGTGTGGTGTGTTGGTTGTGTGGTGTGTTGATGGTTGTGTGGCGTGTTGTGGTTGTGTGGTGTTGATGGTTGTGTGGTGTTGATGGTTGTGTGGCGTGTTGTGGTTGTGTGGTGTGTTGATGGTTGTGTGGTGTGTTGAGGGTTGTGGTGTGTTGATGGTTGTGTGGTGTGTTGATGGTTGTGTGGTGTGTTGGTTGTGTGTGTTGATGGTTGTGTGGTGTGTTGATGGTTGTGTGGTGTGTTGGTGGTTGTGTGGTGTGTTGATGGTTGTGTGGTGTGTTGATGGTTGTGTGGTGTGTTGATGGTTGTGTGGTGTGTTGATGGTTGTGTGGTGTGTTGGTGGTGTGGTGTGTGTTGATGGTTGTGTGGTGTGTTGATGGTTGTGTGGTGTGTTGATGGTTGTGTGGTGTGTTGATGTTGTGTGGTGTGTTGATGGTTGTGTGGGTGTTGATGGTTGTGTGGTGTGTTGATGGTTGTGTGGGTGTTGATGGTTGTGTGGTGTGTTGATGGTTGTGTGGGTGTTGATGGTTGTGTGGGTGTTGATGGTTGTGTGGTGTGTTGATGGTTGTGTGGTGTGTTGATGGTTGTGTGGTGTGTTGATGGTTGTGTGGTGTGTTGTGGTTGTGGTGTGTTGATGGTTGTGTGTGTGTTGATGGTTGTGTGGTGTGTTGATGGTTGTGTGGCGTGTTGGTGGTTGTGTGGTGTGTTGATGGTTGTGTGGCTGTTGATGGTTGTGTGGTGTGTTGATGGTTGTGTGGGTGTTGTGGTTGTGTGGTGTGTTGATGGTTGTGTGGTGTGTTGATGGTTGTGTGGGTGTTGATGGTTGTGTGGTGTGTTGGTGGTTGTGTGGTGTTGATGGTTGTGTGGTGTGTTGTGGTGTGTGGGTGTTGATGGTTGTGGGTGTTGATGGTTGTGTGGCGTGTTGATGGTTGTGTGGGTGTTGATGGTTGTGTGGTGTGTTGATGGTTGTGTGGGTGTTGATGGTTGTGTGGGTGTTGATGGTTGTGTGGCGTGTTGATGGTTGTGTGGTGTGTTGATGGTTGTGTGGTGTGTTGATGGTTGTGTGGTGTGTTGATGGTTGTGTGTGTTGTGTTGGTGGGTGTTGATGGTTGTGTGGGTGTTGATGGTTGTGTGGTGTGTTGATGGTTGTGTGGTGTGTTGATGGTTGTGTGGTGTGTTGGTTGTGTGGTGTGTTGATGGTTGTGTGGGTGTTGATGGTTGTGGGTGTGTTGATGGTTGTGTGGTGTGTTGATGGTTGTGTGGTGTGTTGATGGTTGTGTGGTGTGTTGTTGGTGGTGTGTTGTGGTTGTGTGGTGTGTTGTGGTTGTGTGGTGTGTTGATGGTTGTGTGGTGTGTTGATGGTTGTGTGGTGTGTTGGTGGGTGTTGATGGTTGTGTGGGTGTTGATGGTTGTGTGGTGTTTGTGGTTGTGTGGTGTGTTGATGGTTGTGTGGCGTGTTGATGGTTGTGTGGTGTGTTGATGGTTGTGTGGCGTGTTGATGGTTGTGTGGCGTGTTGATGGTTGTGTGGCGTGTTGATGGTTGTGTGGCGTGTTGATGGTTGTGTGGTGTGTTGGTGGCGTGTTGATGGTTGTGTGGCGTGTTGATGGTTGTGGGCGTGTTGATGGTGTGTGGTGTGTTGGTGGCGTGTTGATGGTTGTGTGGGTGTTGATGGTTGTGTGGTGTTGGTGCTGTGTGGTGTGTTGATGTTGTGTGGTGTGTTGGTGGCGTGTTGATGGTTGTGTGGCGTGTTGAGTTTGTGTGGTGTGTTGGTGGCGTGTTGATGGTTGTGTGGTGTGTTGGTGACTGTGTGGTGTGTTGATGGCTGTGTGGTGGTGTTGGTGGTAGTGACTGTAATATAGTAGAGACAGTATGGTGTGGTGATAACAATGGTGGGGTGGTGGTTTTGGTAGCTGTGGTTGGGGGGGGTTGTTGGTTACAGCCTATCCTATATTATAAACACTGACTTTAAGATAATACGTGGGCCGTGTTTACACATGCGTCACCAAATGAGCGGCCATATTGGTGACACCCCAGAGTAAACAGATTATCCATAATAATGAAAAAATCGACGAAAATTCCGAAAAAGTTGAAAGTAGCAGTTAAAAGTGCCTAGGAGTGAGATGTGGAAAGACAGGTTAAGTGGGGAAGGTTCATATGGAATAAGAGTGCTATATAAAGTAACGTTCTTGCCAGAAGCGGTGTGTCCAAACATCCAGAAGTGTTTAATATTTTCACTAAGTTGATTAAGGCGTGTGCAACAGTTAGGTATCTTTTGGTATTTACACCTGCTGCCTCTGTATTTGACTGAAGAAGCCCACTGTGTAGGCGAAACGTTTCAACAATGAAGATACCTAACTGTTGCACATGTACCTTAATCATCAAATTGTCGGTATTTTATATCATTTTCACTACGTACATATACATCAGACTTTCACGAAAAGTCACGTTAACAATAAACAATATATTCGGGTATTATTATCAAGCAGCATGTCCAGAGAAGGGAATATTTTCCAAAGATGTATTTTCTTAAGAAATTTTGGCTTGTCTGGCCGTCCTTAAAATACTCGGTATATTTACACAACATTTAGTTATCAAGAATAAATGCAATGATTTGTGAGGAATGGAGAATGTTGTTGGTTTTGGCTTCCCTGTTGTATTTTTATGTCTGCAATATATGACTGCAGTAAAAGGTTCAGTGTTGTCAGACAACAGTGTAAAACTTAATATAGAGTTGTGTACACTGATTTGAAACAACTTATTTTTGGAGGCTTACAGTTCACCCGGATATATCTTGACTCCCTCACTTGCATGCGTAATATTCCGGCTATCACTCGAGATTCATCACACACTGACGTTTATACTGACTGGGGTACTAGATGATGGTCGCTAAAGGGATGCTGTATCTCACCAAGACAGGGCCTGGCCTAAGGTCGGGCTCAGAGAGTAGAGTACTGATGTATCGGATATCCGCACAATTTCTTGCATCCGCATTTTACTGAACAACAGATATCCGCATCCGAAATCCGCGGAACATCCGCACAATTTCTTGCATCCGCATCCGCAAAATAAGTAAGACATCCTCATACATATCCGCTGATATCTAAATTTTCACGTCCGATACATCGCTAGAGTAGAGAAACTCTCGAAACTCTTCAAAGGTGGACACACGTCAAAACAAAGACTTTTTGGTCAATTCTACCAGATTTTCACAACTTTTAAAAATGAATTGTTATTTACTTTATTGTAAAATTATTCATATGTAATGGTAATGTGCAAATATGCAAACTACAGTACTGGTTATGTAATATTCATAGTCACCCTCACCTCCCATTCACGCAGATAGGTCTGGCTGAGTGGCCTTATAAAGTACTTCGTACTTTATAAAGTACACACTGCAGTGTGTGCAGGTTCGAATCCTGCTGTGGACTGAGATATAATGTATGTGTGTGTGTACTCACCTAATTGTGGTTGCAGGGGTCGAGACTCAGCTCCAGCTGTGTGTGTGTGTTTGTCTTGTTGGGTTTGCTGTGGGGAGGGAATAAGGTGTAGCCCTGAGGCACGTCTCTCATGATGGACACACGTGACTCAACTATCATATTTACTTTTATATATCTATATATTGAATGGGAATTTCGCAAGATGTGGTGGCCTAGCTAGTAAAGTGACTGCTACGTGTGATCATATCCCATGTGGCGGATTTTGGTGTTAATTTTACCTACCTTGTCAGCTTATCTACTCAACCTATTTCTCTGAGTACTTTATATGATGTGATCACATCTTGTGATATACGTTTGCCTGGTGACGAGAGAAGATCACTTGGATGTTTGCGGGAGTTGGGTACGCCGCTGATGTTATCGTGTTTGTGATGGCCTCGGGAGACAGGTTAGGCTTAACGTCTACCCTCAGGCACCTGTCATTGTCCAAGTACCAGAGTTGTACCTCATCCAGAGTGTATGGTGACTCCTGGCTGTCTTCTCCAGCACCCAGTATGTACTCAACTAGTTGTGAAGTTCCAGTCATAACTCCTGGCAGTTATATATTTTTTTTTATCGTTTCTGGACAGTGAGAGATTATTTCGTCTAGTTGCAGACGCTGGCTACTTTGTGGTACCTGCAAGAAGAAAAATTATGTTAAATAAAGTCCTTATTTTGCCAAGTAAACTTTGACTTAGGAACTACACCTTACGTAGGTGCTACACCTTACGTAGGTGCTACACCTTACGTAGGTGCTACACCTTACGTAGGTGCTACACCTTACGTAGGTACTACACCTTACGTAGGTACTACACCTTACGTAGGTGCTACACCTTACGTAGGTACTACACCTTACGTAGGTACTACACCTTACGTAGGTACTACACCTTACGTGGGTGCTACACCTTACGTAGGTACTACACCTTAGATAGGAACTACACCTTACACAGAAGGGTGTTCGGGGGTCAACGCCCCCGCGGCCCGGACCATGACCAGGCAATCCACCGTACGAACCACAGCCCGGCTGGTCATGTACTGGCTTTAGGTATTTGTCCAGCTTCATTTTGAAGAGAGCCAGGGGTCTGTGTTTATAATCACCAGGATCAGTGTCCTGGCACGGGTCTTAGTCTTACCCTTATATATGCTGGGAGGCAGTTGAACGGTCTTACATGGCTTAACAACAACACCTTAGAGAACTTCGGATCTACACCTTCCATAACTTAGGAATAATAATAAAATTGGTCCGGCTTGTGTGAACTCTTGGATAGAATGTTTTATTATTATTATTATTATTATTATTATTATTATTATCTTAGAATCGATTTACGTGGATGTGTCTGTAAGGAGTTATAGAGCGCCTGACGAATGGGAAGCAATTAGGTTCGATTCTAGGAAGGGGATGGTAGCTCCAGCTCTGTGGATCATTGGGCATACGCCGGCACTAAATGCGTAGGTGTGGTCACAGGTCTTGCTAGTCCACAGGTGTGTACCTGTCAACCAGTGCACATTCACCCAGAGGTATATCACGGTATATACACCGATTAGTTGGTCTTTGTATAGGTATTGATGCATGTTTATTATATACAGCTGTGAAACTGTGTATATGGACACACAATATATATACACACACACACACACATATATATATATATATATATATATATATATATATATATATATATATATATTGTACCCACGAACGAGTGGTATTGATCATAGCCAAGGAGTCGAATCCATCTGCTTTGGCCCGCGGCCAAAGCAGCATGGGTTCGACTCCTTGGCTAGTCGCAGTGTTGTTATATATATATATAGTGTTCATGAGTTTCTGTCCTAAACTAGCTGAAACGTGTTTTAGTTGCGTTCCCGATTTGTGAATTAATTGGGAATAAATTTTTATTTTTGCTTTGTAGTTTTGTATAGGCCAAGGTAGGCTTATTTCGGTGTATATTCACTAAAAATTTAACATACTGTAATTCCAATTTCACCGTTCAGAAGTGACCTTGGCTGGTGGTGTACAGGTGACAGCCTTACTGACTCTCGTGTAGTTTGAGGTGGTAAAACTCACCCACCAGCCACTCGCAACACCTGCCCACAGTGTAAGCTACCAATCACTCGCAACACCTGCCCACAGTGTAAGCTACCAATCACTCGCAACACCTGCCCACAGTGTAAGCTACCAATCACTCGCAACACCTGCCCACAGTGTAAGCTACCAATCACTCGCAACACCTGCCCACAGTGTAAGCTACCAATCACTCGCAACACCTGCCCACAGTGTAAGCTACCAATCACTTGCAACACCTGCCCACAGTGTAAGAAACTATTACGAACACAGGTAATGATGGCCTGTGACCTGGTCGTAATATTTAACTTGTATTTTCCTTCACCAAATGTTTATCTACAGATATGTACACTATGTACAGTTGAATATAAGTGTACCACACGGTGATGAAGGCAAAGACACAAACCTGAGAGACAGTATCGTGCTTCAACCAGTTAGAGACAAGTCTGGCAAATGTTGACTAGGAGTGAACCACGTCACCTCAGCATTTGGCGGGCTCGTCTATGATTGGTCATTGAACCAAGGTACTGATTTAACGATGGGTACCCTTACCGTTAAACCCTTAGCACCTGGTTCGCTGGTTGGGAGGCAGCCTATATGGGAGTGTGTACATACACCGAATAAAGTGTAACGTACTCTTTGCATGCCACAGAAACCAATCACTCGCAACACCTGCCCACAGTGTAAGCTACCAACCACTCGCAACACCTGCCCACAGTGTAAGCTACCAGTCACTCGCAACACCTGCCCACAGTGTAAGCTACCAATCACTCGCAACACCTGCCCACAGTGTAGACCTGACCCCAATCACTCGCAACACCTGCCCACAGTGTAAGCTACCAATCACTCCGCCACATTCCACCTCGCCCACAGTGTAAGCCCCCCAGCCAAGTTCTACCATCGCAACACCTGCCCACAGTGTAAGCTACCAATCACTCGCAACACCTGCCCACAGTGTAAGAAAGTTTCGTATTGGTATATGTGTGTTTTTGTACGTTTATTTGACATTGATTTTTGTCATTGTTGAAGAAACCATGTTGTAGAAGCTTGTATTTGTACAACGCTTCGCTCTGTGCAGAGCTTTATACAGTAATGGTAAAGCTCTACACGGAGGGAAAGGTTGTCCCAATAAAAGCTTGTTCTTTAGGAATGGATTGGATGAGGTTCACCGGTACTCCCGGCCCGGGTCTTGTCCAGTTGGTGACCCGGTGACCCTATAACATGGCTCCAACCCTGTGGTCACTGTGTGCTTTTTTGGTCCACTGACTGAGGAATATAGAAATAGCATAATAACCTATGTGATATGTCAAGATATGTTAATGAAAATAAGATATTGGATATCTGTTGCAAGCAAATTTAGGAAAATTGATTAATATAAGTGAACTGTAGATATAAGTCCATGTACTCCTGTAAAACTTTCTTTGGGGTCTAGTTCCTCGGCTTTCTGTGTATCCATATGTTCTTGCGCTCCCCTCCACAGGATGGATATGCACAGTAAATTAGCCACTTCGACGGCAAAATCCAAGTCTCTATTTCACTATTGGTGGTTTCTTCATTCACTACTTTACTTTTTGATATACTTTTTTTTGCAGTGATGGTCTGATTCTGTTTGGGTGTGTGTCTTGCTTTTTTTATGTATCTTTTACCCCCTCAAGGGAGGTTCCCTGATGCTGGTGAGGGGCTCTTGGTCTAGGAATTGGATCTGTGCTCCATTCCCTGAATTAAGCTTGAATGCTTTCCCCCCCATCCCCATCACAGGCGCTGTATAATCCTTACGGGTTTAGGTCTCTCCATGATAATTTTGTATCTGTCTGTCCTGTCTGCTGCTCTGGTGTGTGAGTGTATCTCTGTCTACTGTGTGTGTGAAAGGCCTGCTACTAGAGTGTTTCCTCCTGTGTTCCTCTGTCTCTTCAAATCCAGGTTTCGTCTCTAACATTAAAAAAGATGTACTATACGTATAACTTTTTCCCGAAATTAAAATTCTTCTAACGTAGTTTCTGAAAGTAAATCATAGTGAAGCTTGTCTGATGATTATTATGAGAGTAACACTTGTTACGTGTTGATTAAACACAGGTGAAGGTGAAGGTTGTGAAGCCACGCTTGACTCTCTGGGTTGTGTTTATACACACGTGAAGGTGAAGGCTGTGGAAGTCACACTGATTCTCACAACTTTGTTAGATATAGGCATATATATTCAGTGGCCACTTTATTATGTTTACCTTCTAGTACTGGGTAGGTGTTTTTCTTTATCCCCAGAACAGCCTGAATTCTTCGTGGCATGGACTGAACCAGGTGCTGGAAATATTCCTTAGAGATTCTGGTCAACGTTAACATGATAGCATCATGCAGCTGCTGCAAATTTGTCGGCTGCACATTCATGCTGCGAATCTTAAGTTTCTCCACATCCAAAGGTTTACGCCAAATTCTGCGTGTCACAGCAGAAATCTCGTTTCGTCAAACCAGGCGACGTTTTCTAATAAATTGTCCACTTATGGTGAGCCTGTGCCCACTGTAGACTCAGTTTCTTGTTCTTATGTGACAAGAGTTGAACCCGGTGTGGTCTTTTGCTGATGTAACCCATCCACTTCAAGGTTCGACGTGTTGTGTGTTTAGAGATGCTCTTCTGCATGCCACTGTTGTGACGCGTGGTTATTTGAATTACTGTCGCCTGCTAACTTGAACCTGCATGGCCATTCTCCTCTGACCTCTCATTAACAAGGCAATTTTCCCACAGAACTGCCGCTCACTGGATGTTTTGTGTATTTCACATCATTCTTTATAAACACTAGAGACTGTTGTGCATGAAAACCCCAGGAGACAACAGTTTCTAAGATACACAAAGCATTCCGTCTTGCACCAACAATCATTGCGAGATCACATTTCTTAGCCATTCTGCTGCTTGGTCTGAACAACAGATGAACCTTTTGACTATGCATGCTTTAAGGCAGTAACAGCTTCGTTGATCAGGCCCTGATCCACTGGGAGGCCTGGTTATAGACCGGGCCGCGGGGACGTCGATCCCCGGAATGCCCTCCAGGTAGACTCCAGGTAGGTATTGACGTGCTGACATGTGATTGACTAATTAGCATAATATATGTAATGTGAAGGGGAGAGTAAGGCAGTAATAATAGTAGAGACAAAGTAGGTGTAATGGATGAAATAGTAGGGAGGTCCCTACTTTTTTTCTCCCTACACTGGCCTCTACTCTTGTTGCTCACTGCGAGTAGAGGTCAGTGTGTTTGCACGTACGTACCAGTCGACCCCTTTCGTCTCTGAGTCACTAGCATTACGTGAAGCAGGAAGGTCTCTTTCATGTTTATGATGAGCTTATGATCCAAGGAATTTGAGCTACCCTTCCCTTTGTATCAGACCTGATGACCTCCGAAGCGCTCCATGGCCCCTTTAGGTTTAGCACTTAACATGACTAATAATCATTTACAATAAGTGGGCTGTAGCTCAGCTCTCAGAGTAGTATATTCACAAAATAATATTCGTGGGTTCGACTTCTGGACCCCAGGCTAGTCGACACTTATGGACAAGTCTTACACCTGCTGCCTCTGCTCGTCTAAAAGTAGACACCTGGGGCTAGTTGACATGTGGTTCGTATCTCAGGCAGTGAGACATGCGCGTCTCTTTACACCTGTTGTCCCTGTTCAAGAGCTGTATATAGGTATGTAGATGCGAGTTAGACTTGCCTAGCATGGGCCAGTAGGCCTACTGCAGTTTTTCTCTGTGCCTGTGTTAGTAAACTTCCGTTGTTTGATTCCTGATGTGAAATACCACAAAGATAATGCCATTACTGGGTTTTGAATTGAAGTGATGTGACAGCTCTGAGCTTGTAACACAGTGTAGCAACTTTGGAATGCTCCAAGAGTATGAAAACATGTGGGTGTGTTGAGGCTGTAGTGGTGGTGGTGGTGTGTGGCAGCACAAAAACACGTCTCGGGGGGTGGGGGAGGGGATAAGCTCAGTGCGCTTCCCGGTGGGGGATCATTGGGGGGTGGATGCTGGAGCGCTGGGTACTTTCCCACGTGTAGTCTCACTGGGTCCCACATGGCAGACATTACTCACGTCAGTATCATCTCTAAATCTTAAGTTTATTCAATTTGAATGCATTGTTGCTCGTCTTGTCTTAGTTATATATTTTAGCACTTTATTTATATTTTTATTTACTGCTGGCTTAATTTTACTTAACCATATCTCCTTATGGCGACATTTCGGTCCGTACTGGACCATTGTCAAGTCACAATTGGGGTGAACTTTACCAGCAATGTTATTGTGATTTTTGTCTTTATATTCCGCCTCATTATGTGCCTAACTAAATGATATACACCCACTGAGAGGTGTATATCTCAATGTATATATGCAGAGTTTACTGTACTCTGTTTTAGGAATGAAGGAATTCTTTATTAGTAATGTACAGGTAACATGCAGCCTTGATGACCCTCGTGTAGTCGATCGGTGTTAAACCTAATAAACCAATCAACCTATGTTTTTCTACACAAGTTTTGTTGCTCTTACTCTGGCCTTGTTGATAAGGTTGGTGATACCTATACCTAGAGGGGGATATTCCTAGAGTGGGGTTAGGGGGTCAACTCCCCCGCCGCCGGCCCATGACTAGGCCTCGTATATGATAATAACAAAGCTGTGGTTAAGTACATGGGAGCAAACATTTAGGTCATGTTATTATGAAAATGTTTCGGTTCTGGCACCTTTTTCACTCCGAACGTTTTCACAGTAAAATGTCGTGTTTATTCTTGTGTCCATAAGGTTCTTGGTACAGGGTATTTACTTCGCTGTAACTTTAAACTGTTGTTGTTGGTAAGATCTCATTCAGACTACACTGACGAGTTCTAAATATATACCTTGTTATATTTGACTATAACGGTATATTCCGACACGTTTGAAGACACAAGTTGCAGAATATGATTATAATGGGACAGAGTTTCTTTTGTTTATAGTTCTATTCTCTTCCAGTTATGTCCTTGAATATGTATTAATAAAGCCAATGGAGGGCGAAATGTCTACAATAAAGATACCCAGATATTACACATGTCTAATTCTTTATCTGCCTGGAGTCTGCCTAGAGTGTGTTCCTAGGGTCTACACCCCCGCGGTCCGGTCCCAGACCAGGCCTCCTGGTAGATCAGGGCTTGATCAACCAGGTTGTTACTGCTGGCCTCACGCAGTCCAACTTGTGAGCCACAGCACGGCTGATCAGGAATTGTCTTTGGGAACTTTTCTCATGACTTGATAGCAATTAGAACTCGGTGGAAATAATAGCTTAAAACAGTGACACTCTTGTCACAATACCAGCTTCAACAGTGACACTGTCACAATACCAGCTTCAACAGTGACACACTTGTCACAATACCAGCTTCAACAGTGACACTGTCACAATACCAGCTTCAACAGTGACACTCACAATACCAGCTTCAACAGTGACACTCGGACACAATAAAAGCTTAACGAAACTCAGTCCCAAGAAAAAGCTTGTTCTTCAACTCGTATTTTTGTTTACATGTTTGTTATTGTTCTCTGTTTTCCATGGCAGTTATTGTGTAACATTTAGATGAGATCTTACCACCACCAACACCAGGTGTAAGTTGTAGTATAACCTTGGGACTGTCTTCCTATGTTTGTTGATATGATGCCAAACAGTCGTTCAGTTTTATTGGGACACTTACATAGTGTTGCCTTGGCAACAGCCTCTGCAGCCTCACTTGATAAGTTTTGAATGTTTTTCTTCAACGTAAATCAAGTGTTTCTCGAGAAGTTTGTTAAATGATAGATTTGTTTAAAAAGAGTAATGTTGATTTTGGACCGGGCCGCGGGGGCGTTGACCCCTGGAACACCCTCTAGGTAACTACTACTACTAGCACTACCACTACTACTAGCACTACCACTACTACTAGCACTACCACTACTACTAACACTACCACTACTACTAGCACTACCACTGACTACTGGCACTGCCACTACTCTGACACTAGCCACTACTACTAGCACTACCACTCTACTAGCACTAGCCACTACTACTAGCACTACCACTACTACTAGCACTACCACTACTACTAGCACTACCACTACTACTAGCACTACCACTACTACTAGCACTACCACTACTACTAGCACTACCACTACTACTAGCACTACCACTACTACTAGCACTACCACTACTACTAGCACTACCACTACTACTAGCACTACCACTCTACTAGCACTACCACTACTACTCTCTAGCACTACCACTACTACTAGCACTACCACTACTACTAGCACTACCACTACTACTAGCACTACCACTACTACTAGCACTACCACTACTACTAGCACTACCACTACTACTAACACTACCACTACTACTACTACTAGCACTACCACTACTACTAGCACTACCACTACTACTAACACTAACACTACTACTAGCACTACCACTACTACTAGCACTACCACTACTACTAGCACTACCACTACTACTAGCACTACCACTACTACTAGCACTACCACTACTACTAGCACTACCACTAGTACTAACACTACCTCCACCACTATTACTAGCTCTACCACTACTACTAACACTACCACTACTACCACCACCCTACTACCACCACCGCTACTACTATTACCACCACCACTACTACCACCATCACTACCACCACCACTACTACCACCATCACTACCACCACCAACACCACTCACTTCCTCCTTCTCTATTTTTCTCGGCCCAGTTGTAATTTGACAGTGGTCTAAGACGGACCGAAACATTACCGTAAAATTCCTCTCCTAAATGAGGTTTTTGGTGAATTAATATTTGTTATAAATGATACATTTGGGTCTTACGTGAAGTAACACGCTAGTACAATGTTAGACTGGATCCGGTGACAATATTGTCGACAATGGTGAAGACGTATCGTTGCAGTACAAGTTTTGTCTGATTAGGATACATGTGCAACAGTATCTTTATTGTTGAAACGTTTTGCCTACACAGAAGGCTTCTTCAGTCATATATAGAGGCAGTAGGTATAGTAGTGAAATGAAGATGATGTAATTGTCGTGCCGATTAGGTAAGTTAGTTAGTTCAGACTCTCAGGTAAGGACCCACTAGGGGCGAGGGGGAAGTGGGGACTGAAGAATAGCCGGTGAGGGAAGAGCTGAAGTAGAAGAGAAAGAGTCAGGACTAAACCCAACAGTCTAACTACTTTGCTTATCAGTTAGCTTTTTAGGTAAAACTTCCGATTTTGGCTTAAATAGCAACGCTCATCTTGCCATTTAAGACAAGCGAAAATTTGTGTATGCAATAATTTCGCAAAAATCATTCTGAACCTAACGAAAAAAATATATTTCATTGTGTTTGTTTATTATTAAATTATTGTTAACGTATCTAAAATATATTTAGTTGGGTTAGGCTAAATTAAATTGCGCTTGTTATAATAAGGTTAGGTAAGTTTTCAGTTTCTCTTGGTACAAAATTATAAATTTTTACATTAACATGAATGAAAAAAATATACCTTTAAACGTATAAGATAAAATTTTAGAAAGGACTTAATTTTAAATGAGTTCTTGCTAATTGACCAGTTTTACCTAATCGGCTCGACATAATCAGTCCATCAACCTTGGAGAAATAGTATTTGAGGTGGTCAGTCCCTCATCCTGGAGAAGAGTTCAGCTCCATGGTCTGGTACGATATGAAGCTGAAGCAACGGAATGGAATCTTAAATACTGTGGAAGGTGAGGTGGAAGATCACGAAGGCGTTGCAGGAGACGGGATTCACTAGTGGAGTCCATCCCTTCTCACTCAAAACTAGTAGTTACGTGAAGTGTGGAAGATGTCCTCTGTACCAAAATACCGTTGTGCTGCAGTGTCTGACAATTATGTACCTACTACACCTGCTGCCTTTGTATTTGACTAAAGCGTATTGTGTGGGCGAAACGTTTCATCAATAAAGATACCTAACTGTTGCACATGTGTCCTAGTCATCAGCTTGTCGGTATTTTATTCCATTTTCAACAAAAGCTGTGTAGAGCTTTATGACTTGATAAATCGCGACAGAGCGTAGCGTCCAAGTAAAGGCTTGGGTCAGTATGGCGCAACAACAACAGTGTTCGGCATCGTTCGCTGATAATGTTTAGTATGAAGTGTACAAATATACAATAGTAAGCGGGTTTTACAACGTTGTTTCATTTTGTGGGAATTGGCGAAAACAGTTCCGTTTTTTAATGTTAGATTGAGTTAGGCTTGCCGGAAATGTTGTGCATGCTATAGGCTTTCAAATTGTGTATATTTGTACAATGATTTGAAATCAAAATTATTATTATTATCATTATTAGTATTATTATTAAGGATTTGTTCCGTAATGTACGTGTCTTCATCAGTAGGGCAATATCTAACAGAGTTATTATTTGAGAAACTCATCAGGACACGAATAGGGTCATAGTGTGTAGCCCAGGATGTTTGAGAGGCGAGAAACAGGGACTTATTAACTAGGCTAGGAAGGAGGGAATCTGGCAAGCGGTAAGTTGAGAGGCGGGGTCAGGAGCTAAGACTCGAGCCCTGCATTTACTTATAGACGTGTACATCCTCCCTTCAATGAGGGGGTTAGGGCCTTGATGCTGGTGAAGGTCTCCTGATTCATGGAATTGGAGCTGCCTTTCCCTCGCACAAAATCTTGTTATATCCTATTTCCCAGGCGCTGTAAGGCCCTACGGGTTTAACGTAAGTTGAGATGTACACTGCCCTAGTTCACGAGTTTAATGTAAATACTGTATGAAAAGAGTAGCGTTACTGTTAAGCCTTATTATCTGTGTATCAAGGACAACATAAGGACTTCAACGTGTAATACTACCTCTTAGATTTTTAGATTCAGTATGCTTTGAATTTTTTTTTCTTTAAGAGTTTTTGTGGCTATTTATTAATTCATCTGGATCATATAAAATCTACGTAATTCTTTATAATGTTCTTTTTGCCTTTTTTTCCGATTTTTCTTTTCGTTGTCGTTGTCATCGTAACGACGCATCCACCACTAACTAATTCCAACCACCAATCGCACAACCAATCAACTCCTAATGTCCAAGTGCACAGGCCCAGCACCCCACAACAACGACACACAACCAGCCCCAAATCCAACAACCATATACCACCACAAACCACAAACCACGCAAATACCACAACAGAAAACCACACCACAACAACCACAACCACAACAACAACCACCACCACCACAACAACCACCACAACCACAACAACCACCACCAGAACCACAACAACCACCACCACAACAACAACCACAACCACCACAACAACCACAACCACCACCACCACCACAACAACAACCACACCACCACAACAACAACCACAACAACAACAACCAACCACCAGAACCACAACAACAACAACAACCACCACCACCACAACAACAACCACCACCACAACAACACCACCACCACTTCCTCTCACAAAAAGTTAGGTCATAAAAGTGTGATACTACAAGACAAGATTGGTTAAGACACAATGAGGCTTTATGTTGCTTTCCTCTTTCTAGATTTCAGCCTCACTAGTTTACATCTAAGACGCATGCGCAGCACTAGGATGCGCTGATCAAGGAAACGTTTCTCTCACTGGATTGGCAAAACTTTCAATGAGCAAAACGTTTTCTCAACAATTACAGACTTGTCGGTATTGGAGGTCATATTTAACCTGCCTCGCTGGTTTGCTAGAAATATCACGTCTTTTCATTCTTGCATTCACTTCTTGTTTTGTGTTTATATATTTTGAGTTGAGTTTATATCAAAGTTTATGCAGTGTCTCAAAATAACTTATAATTACGTGGCGTGGGAATGTGTTTTTAGGAGAGGGCGCAAGAGGATAGGAAGAAATAAGAGGGCAAAGACTAGGAGGAGGAGCGCAAAGATGAGAGGGATAAGGAGAGCAACAATGAGAGGGGCAAGCATAAGAAGGGTAAGTAAGAGGGCAAGGATGAGAGGGGTAAGGAGGAGGGCAGGGAGGAGCAGCAGGGGTTGGGTCTTGTATCCCTCCTTGTGCTCAGTTGACGAGAGTTAGGTAACGTTGTGGCGGCCAGGGCGTGGTGTTACCACTGCTCCCTTGTTGTTCACACACTCTCCTTTCACTCTCATCTATTTCTCTACCCCTCTCTCTCTTTCTGTATCCCTCTCTCTATTTCTCTACCTCTCTCATATTCTCATTCTCTTTCATTCTGTCGGTCTCTGTCTCACCCATTGTCGCATGTTATGTTGGATTGGACATTATCAAAGTATTTATCTGCTTCGAGATTATTATTATTTTTTATAATACTAAGGCTGGTATTAATTCACCCCAATCTTCGTCTTAAAAGATTGAATAACTTCTGCTCTTGTAAACGGGTTTCATGATACATATGTTTACTAACATGGCTATAACAACCAACTTGCAGTTTAGAGAAGTAGCATTTAGACTGCGTTTCGTGTCGTCCTGCGGCATTTAGACAGAAACGTCGTCCATAATTTTCCTAATTGCCCTTGAATCCTATCATATATTCGATCTTGCTCACATTCCAACAGCCCATCAAATCTTAAAATCCACTTCTCTCCACTCTGATGCCGAGTTTGTGTATGCAATAATTTCGCAAAAATCATTCTGAACCTAACGAAAAAAATATATTTCATTGTGTTTGTTTATTATTAAATTATTGTAAACTTAGTTAGATTAGGCTAAATTAAATTCAGCTTGTAATAATAAGGTTAGGCAATTTTTCTAAGGTTCTTTTGGAACAAAATTATTATTTTTTACATTAACATAAATGAAAAATATACATCTTTAAACGTATAAGATAAAATTTTAGAAAGGACTTAATTTTAAGTGAGTTCTTGCTAATTGACCAGTTTTACCTATTATATATATATAATATGGTACAAAAGATTTAAGAGATACATTGTTGATATAAAGATGGCATATACAGTACACGAGGTGTGAGAGATACATGTCTAGTACATATTGTTACATGTTTGTCACTGATTATAATGCGAAAATCTCATCCAGCTCCTCAGAGCTGGGGCGCGTGCCCAAAATATAGCATGCATTACCCCTCTGAACAGCAGCGCCGAGTCGCTGGAATAGAAAACTAGCTGCCCTGGGATCCCTAGTTACCCTGTTGATATATATATATATATATATATATATATATATATATATATATATATATATATATATATAGTCCTAATATATTTCACTACATTTTTTTGTAAGGGTTAAGTGCTTGGTTTTGCATTAAAAAGTTAATTTATATAAATATTCAAATGGC
>WNWK01003090.1:117500-127500 GCA_009830355.1 Cherax destructor | reverse complement strand
CATTAAGAAACTGGCGTTGAGAACTGAGTAAGAAAATTAACTCAGTTCTCAACGCCAGTTTCTTAATGTTGTATGTAAACATACACACTCTATTTTTTATTCTTGTACTTGTGTAAGCACAACACGAGAGTACGAATTATGGATACGAAGACACAACCTATGTACGTATGTACGTACATTGTAGGAGGCACCTGGCTCATGTTGGGCAACTCTACTCACACCTAAACATTCTTAATTATACGAGCATTTGTCTGTGCCAGGCTGACACTACAGAAGTCTCCCAGCTCAGGCTGACATTACAGAAGTCTCCCAGCTCAGGCTGACACTACAAGTCTCCCAGCTCAGGGTGACACTTCAGAAGTCTCCCAGCTCAGGCTGACACTTCAGAAGTCTCCCAGCTCAGGCTGACACTACAGAAGTCTCCCAGCTCAGGCTGACACTACAGAAGTCTCCCAGCTCAGGCTGACACTACAAGTCTCCCAGCTCAGGGTGACACTTCAGAAGTCTCCCAGCTCAGGCTGACACTTCAGAAGTCTCCCAGCTCAGGCTGACACTACAGAAGTCTCCCAGCTCAGGCTGACACTACAGAAGTCTCCCAGCTCAGGCTGACACTACAAGTCTCCCAGCTCAGGCTGACACTACAAAAGTCTCCCAGCTCAGGCTGACACTACAAAAGTCTCCCAGCTCAGGCTGACACTACAAAGTCCAATCTCTGGATCAGTTATGCTTCTCTGTAACACTTAACTAAAATCCACAGGATTGTTACGAGGTAACTAAAACTCACATGATGGGTGAGGTAACTACAGCCCACTGGATGGGGGTATGTGTTAACTATAGCCCACAGGTTGGGGGTATGTGTTTACACCCCACGGGGGGGGGTTGTGTTAACTACACCCCACGGGGGGTTTATGTGTTAACTACAGCCCACAGGATGCATATGGGTTGCATAATAAAGCTATTAAACTATCTGTAAAATGACTGTGGGTTGAAAATATATGGAAGGATGCAGGTCGTGGCAGCAGTTGAATCAGCATGACCTTTTACCCATGGGAGAACTAACCCCCTCCCTCCCTTCTTCCCTCCGTGTCTAAAATTGGCAGTAATATCAGGTAGTTGGTGAGAGGTCACGACACAGGCTAGGAAGGGATGGGTTAGGGATGGCCAGGCCAGGGGTTCATAATTTGTATGATGGGTCTGGGTGAGGCTATGTCCTTGTGAGATTTATTGCTGTCAACTCCAGTCATGCGCTCGGTACATGATGTTACTGTTCTCCCTTCCTCCACCCCTCCTTTTATCCCTCCCTCCTTCCCTTCTCCCTCCCTCCCACCGTCTTCGTGATAGAATATGACAGAGAAACATATCTTTTGTTCCCACTGTATAAGTGTTGTATAGGATAGCAGGACGCCGCTGATATATCCAGTTTTGTATTCATGTAAAATCATTTTAGTGCTGGTGAAAAAAAGCTGGTACCATCGTTCTAAAGACGCTTGTTCTTAGTAATTTAACAATTTTGGGCATAATCGTGGAGATGAAAGTCTGGGTATGTTTCTTGCTTCCCTGTGAGAATGTTTTTAATTGAGTGTAAATTGTTCATCACTAAAAAAAATAATTTGATTTATACTTCAAAATGAGTTAAGTAGAAATGTGATTATTTTTAATTGTTCAGTCTTAGGGCTACCCGCATTGTGTTGATAGTTTGGTTCATGTCAAGACACACCTGCAGCAGAAGCTGTGTTGGGACACTTGTTCTGTGTAAACTTCACGCAGAAGGTAAGATCTCAGTAAATGCTGATTAAGATGCTAGACTTAGAAACACCGAGTCCAGCTGACATGGTGTTGATGCACGCAGTGGTCGTTGCTGCCACAGACCAGCACCTACCGACGGTCCAGCACTGGTACCATGCCCAGTGGTCGTTGCTTTGCCACCCAGACCACCGAGTCCAGCACTGGTACACCAGTGGTCGTTGCTGCCACCCAGACCACCGAGTCCAGCACTGGTACACCAGTGGTCGTTGCTGCCACCCAGACCACCGAGTCCAGCACTGGTACACCAGTGGTCGTTGCTGCCACCCAGACCACCGAGTCCAGCACTGGTACACCAGTGGTCGTTGCTGCCACCCAGACCACCGAGTCCAGCACTGGTACACCAGTGGTCGTTGCTGCCACCCAGACCACCGAGTCCAGCACTGGTACACCAGTGGTCGTTGCTGCCACCCAGACCACCGAGTCCAGCACTGGTACACCAGTGGTCGTTGCTGCCACCCAGACCACCGAGTCCAGCACTGGTACACCAGTGGTCGTTGCTGCCACCCAGACCACCGAGTCCAGCACTGGTACACCAGTGGTCGTTGCTGCCACCCAGACCACCGAGTCCAGCACTGGTACACCAGTGGTCGTTGCTGCCACCCAGACCACCGAGTCCAGCACTGGTACACCAGTGGTCGTTGCTGCCACCCAGACCACCGAGTCCAGCACTGGTACACCAGTGGTCGTTGCTGCCACCCAGACCACCGAGTCCAGCACTGGTACACCAGTGGTCGTTGCTGCCACCCAGACCACCGAGTCCAGCACTGGTACACCAGTGGTCGTTGCTGCCACCCAGACCACCGAGTCCAGCACTGGTACACCAGTGGTCGTTGCTGCCACCCAGACCACGAGTCCAGCACTGGTACACCAGTGGTCGTTGCTGCCACCCAGACCCCCGAGTCCAGCACTGGTACACCAGTGGTCGTTGCTGCCACCCAGACCACCGAGTCCAGCACTGGTACACCAGTGGTCGTTGCTGCCACCCAGACCACAGAGTCCAGCACTGGTACACCAGTGGTCGTTGCTGCCACCCAGACCACAGAGTCCAGCACTGGTACACCAGTGGTCGTTGCTGCCACCCAGACCACCGAGTCCAGCACTGGTACACCAGTGGTCGTTGCTGCCACCCAGACCACAGAGTCCAGCACTGGTACACCAGTGGTCGTTGCTGCCACCCAGACCACAGAGTCCAGCACTGGTACACCAGTGGTCGTTGCTGCCACCCAGACCACCGAGTCCAGCACTGGTACACCAGTGGTCGTTGCTGCCACCCAGACCCCCGAGTCCAGCACTGGTACACCAGTGGTCGTTGCTGCCACCAGACCACAGAGTCCAGCACTGGTACACCAGTGGTCGTTGCTGACCAGACAGAGAGCTACTGGTACAGGTCTTGCCCAGACGGTCCAGCACTGTACCTGGCGTTTCCGACCACAGGTCAGCACTGGTACAGGGTCGTTGCTACAACGAGTCGCACTGGACGGGCTCTGACAAGCTAGGTTCAGTTGCTGCCTACACACCATGTTCAACACCACCATATTGTTGGCACCACCGGAAGAGACCCGTGTCGGGTGACGATACCGAGAACAGGACTATCTGATGCTATAAAAGCAAGTTTACTTAGGCACAGGTACACATAAGTACAATTATCATACATAGTGTAAATTACCTAGGATAATCGAAAAAAAGTCAGTGACTATTTCCATTTTAGGTTCTCGTACTACAAAAGGAAGTCAATGATTATCACTTTTTTTTACACATCAGTTTTACAGGCTAAGAGCTGTTATTTTACCTCAGTTCATTTCAAAGTCTACGTACTGCTAGGTGAACATGGGCAGCAGGTGTGAGGAAAGATGCCCAATGTTTCTGCCCTTCCGGGAATCGACCCACGGACACTCGGTATGTGATCCCAGCGTGCTACCAACCAAGCCACGGAATACCTACATGTGGATAAAGCAGAGTTTTTAGACAACGGCTACCCCATATATCACTGGTGACTACCTGACCATGAAAGAAACAACAAAATCTCTCCAAAAGTTAGCAGATTGTAAATATATCCTTGTAGCACCGCTGGAGTGTCACGTGGCTGGTCATTACCGTCTCTCAGGATGGTTCAGCACTTAAGAGGGCTGTGTAACCATGGAGGCTATCAGCATGCATCCAGGAACATGGAGGAAGATGAACAGGCTATTAAAACAAAATACACAAATACACACACTTGTATACAGACATGCGCTCACACAACTCCAAATTTTAGAATATATATTATATATATATATATATATATATATATATATATATATATATATATATATATATATATATATATATATATATATATATAATGCAAAACACTCGCAGACAGGCGATCTTAACAATGCAAGACAAGCCACGGGGGATGGAAATCTTCAGCTCAGGCACTTTCACACTTCTGAGTGCGTCATCAGGAGCTGTGCAATGTTGCAAGGGCAGCAACAGGAGAAATAGGGTAAGTTTTTTCAGAGTATGGTAGTGCGGTGGCACCAACCAGTATGAGGGAGAGAGGCCCAGCTGAATGCCAACCTCACACCGGTCCCCCCACACCCGACCCCATATGGGGTCGGGTGGAGTAGGCCCCACAGTTTGCAGATAGCAGGAGATAAAATAACTTGGAGTTAGTTATTAGCTAGCCCTAAGCGTCTAACCGCTGGGAACAGGTCAGTGACGTAAGAATTTACATTACAAAAGTGGATCATTTACATACAGAATGCAGCTAATGTGAACAACCTTCTAACTAATGAAATAGAAGGAATAACTCCCTCATTTTGTCAACCCGTAGTACAACGTTCTAGAATATTCAGGACATACTCTGTCAATATGCCTGTGGGAATTCTCCTATTCAGGCTTTTGTTTCTTATAATATCTAGGCAATTCCTGATTTTCTTTTTAACACCATTATTATCATTATCCACTGTCATCCGCTACTATCATTATTATCATTATAATATTACTAACAACCTAATTCAGTAAACCACTAAACTAGTTGCAATCACCATGTTGCAATCAACTATATGTACCTCTGTACCTAGACGTGTTAGGACCTCAGTAGGTTACTCTGCCTCTCTTTTGGGCTATCCTAGGATGATCGCACAAGTGCTTCATCTATACCTACTTCCTTACTACTGATGTTATATCACTCAGGTTGCAGTCTGTATTGCATCACACCACCTACAGCACCTGTAGCATTGCGATACCTGTATGCAGTAGTAGCTGGGTGGGTTATATTGACGGTCACGGCAGACCTAACATGTTAAATATCGACGTTCCCGACGGACTTAACAAGATGTTATATCGACGTTCTCGACGGGCATAAATTTGATGTTCAGTTTGCAGACTCAGGTCGAACATAACTGAAACATCACGAAACACCCTGGCATAAGGAGCAATCCTGTGTTTTTGTATAACATTATTGTTTAAGGCTGTGCACAATAGACTCCACTAAATAACTATCGAGTTTGTACAGCCCATAATTTGAGTTATATACGGCATTCCTATCATGTTTAAAGAACGACTCAATTATGTTTCTCTCCATGATTAAACTGTTGGGTACAATTATCTGGGTGGCAGCCCACCCCGGTGGGTGATTGCAAGAGCTGACATGGTTAAAGATTGCATTCAACACCTGGCCTGTCCTGATTGAGTACTGGTGATGGGATAATCTAGTTTCTAGAGGTTTACCTGTCTGACCAATGTATGATAGTGGGCAAAGGGTGCATGGGACCTTGTAGACACCACCCACATTATTAGGCGGTGTGTTTTTCACCAATCTCTGTTTCACTGTCCCATTGTTTTTGAAAGATTTATATTGAGTTTTTTTAGTGCCTCACGCAGGCAGACCAAATTGTCATTGTTTGGCAAGACCAATACATTTTTCCTGTCAGGCATTTCCTTAGGTTCAGTCCTGTAGAAAGTCTTCCTAGCTGACAGTAGGGCCTTCTCAACAAAATCCCTGGGGAATCTCAGTTTTATGGCTATGTTGAATATCTTGTTGACTTCATCTTCTAAATACTCAGGACAGCAGATATGCAAAGCTCTCAGGAACATTGTAAGGAAAACACTCATTTTAACCCTAGATTCATGATTACAATAATAATGAATGTATGATGACACATTGGTGGTCTTCCTGTAAACTGTAAATTTGATTCTTCTGTCGACATGATGGATTAAAACGTCTAGGAAGGGTAGAGTGTTATCTATTTCATGCTCTATTGTGAACTTAATAAAAGGTACCAGACTGAAAAACAAAACTTAACCCTATTTCTCATGTTGCTGCCCTTGTAACATTGCACAGCTCCTGATGATGCACTGGGAAGTGTGAAAGTACTTGAGCTAAAGATTTCCACCCCCCTGTGGCTTGTCTTGAATTATTAAGATCGCCTGTCTGCGATTGTTTTGCAAAAATATATATATATATATATATATATATATATATATATATATATATATATATCATAAAAATGGTTATAAATGGAGACACAACAAATGGTTTACATTTGAAAGGTCAGTCTTTATATAATTGCAACATGTACGAATACACACATACCCAATTGGAGATATTAACCATTGACAATGGAGATTATTGAAACTTAATATTATTAATTAATACAATGACATTTTAGACTGGCAAGCAGGAAGTGCGTGGTGAGGGTGACTAGTCACTTGTGACTCTCACCTGACTTATTGCTGATTATTATTACTATTATTATTATTATTATTATTAGTAGTAGTAGTAGTAGTAGTAGTAGTAGTAGTAGTATTAGTATTATACTTAGTCTTACTTTTTTTTGACCAAAACTGATGATCTGCGTAAATAGCCTAATCCATGCCCACAACGTAGCTTGGTTGGTAACTTATATATTAGTGATAAAATATGGGAGAGCAGTCAGAGCCTTCTAGCCTGACCTGTCTACTCTCTGCTCTCCTGTCTTGAACTGAGGCCAGTGAGCGAGAGATGCTCACGGCATTCAAAGGGTGACCTATGACATCGCTAGGTCAGCATAAACTAGTAACTGCCAGTGATCAGGAAGGCTGTGACTTAATAACGTTTGGTAAGATACAAATACTACTACTGACAGTTCTGTATGACCTCTTCGGGTTTAGTTCTACCTGTCAGTAGTGTTACTGTGTAGTATATTTAGATAATCCCAACTACTTTATAAATATGTTTTCTTGCTAGTCGTGACGTCACGAGAGCCATCACATGTGAGCGGTAGGCCGGAGACCCAGCAAGCTGTCTCTCTCTCTCTCCCCATAGGCATAGACAGGCAGGCTCCTGGGCTTCTCTAGACTTAATTATACGCATCCAAGACATCCAACGTGTATTTCTTACTTCATTATCTCCTGACTAACCCCCACCATATACCCTATGAATAATAATAATAATGCATATGCTTCCTTTGTTTTTTCTGTATTCCATTTAAAAGGGAGGGGGGGGGAGTTCTTGATGCTCGCTAACTGTTATACTTGATAACCTCAGATACCCCTACAGGTTTAGAGCTTCCCCGTGAATGTAATGACCCTCTTTCATACAATAAAAAAAATGTCCTCTGTGGTTTTTGTGTGGGCAACAGAATCTTTTCCTTTATTCTGAATATTACTTCCTCTGTGGTTTATTCTGTATATTACTTCCTCTGTGGTTTATTCTGTATATTACTTCCTCTGTGGTTTATTCTGTATATTACTTCCTCTGTGGTTTATTCTGTATATTACTTCCTCTGTGGTTTATTCTGTATATTACTTCCTCTGTGGTTTATTCTGTATATTACTTCCTCTGTGGTTTATTCTGTATATTACTTCCTCTGTGGTTTATTCTGTATATTACTTCCTCTGTGGTTTATTCTGTATATTACTTCCTCTGTGGTTTATTCTGTATATTACTTCCTCTGTGGTTTATTCTGTATATTACTTCCTCTGTGGTTTATTCTGTATATTACTTCCTCTGTGGTTTATTCTGTATATTACTTCCTCTGTGGTTTATTCTGTATATTACTTCCTCTGTGGTTTATTCTGTATATTACTTCCTCTGTGGTTTATTCTGTATATTACTTCCTCTGTGGTTTATTCTGTATATTACTTCCTCTGTGGTTTATTCTGTGTATTACTTCCTCTGTGGTTTATTCTGAATATTACTTCCTCTGTGGTTTATTCTGTATATTACTTCCTCTGTGGTTTATTCTGTATATTACTTCCTCTGTGGTTGTCTTGGTGTGAGCAACAGAATAGTTGTCTTCTACTTCTTTATTCTAAATATTGCTTCCTTTGTGGTTGTCTTGGTGTAGGAAAAAGAACCTTCTTTGTCTTCTTTTTCTGAATATTGCTTCCTCTTAAGTTGATTTTTTTGGTATATAGAGAGCTCTTCTTTTTTTTCTTCGTCTCAGACTTCTACTTCTTTCTTCAGGGTATATCCTCCCCTGTGATTCCTTCTTTCCTCCCCGTCTGGTGATTTATGAGAGGGCTGCCGTTAATCCTGGCATTACGTGTGTGCTCACGTGACCTGCCTGCATGTCTCATTCTCCTCTTTGAGTTATATACTTCTGTGGTCCCACCCTCTTCACTCTTAACTCTGGTTATATACCCCTGTGGTCCCACCCTCTTCACTCTTAATTGTGGTTATATACTCCTGTGGTCCCACCCTCTTCACTCTTAACTCTGGTTATATACTTCTGTGGTCCCACCCTCTTCACTCTTAACTCTGGTTATATACTTCTGTGGTCCCACCCTCTTCACTCTTAACTCTGGTTATATACTCCTGTGGTCCCACCCTCTTCACTCTTAACTCTGGTTATATACTTCTGTGGTCCCACCCTCTTCACTCTTAACTCTGGTTATATACTTCTGTGGTCCCACCCTCTTCACTCTTAACTCTGGTTATATACTCCTGTGGTCCCACCCTCTTCACTCTTAACTCTGGTTATATACTTCTGTGGTCCCACCCTCTTCACTCTTAACTCTGGTTATATACTTCTGTGGTCCCACCCTCTTCACTCTTAACTCTGGTTATATACTCCTGTGGTCCCACCCTCTTCACTCTTAACTCTGGTTATATACTTCTGTGGTCCCACCCTCTTCACTCTTAACTCTGGTTATATACTTCTGTGGTCCCACCCTCTTCACTCTTAACTCTGGTTATATACTCCTGTGGTCCCACCCTCTTCACTCTTAACTCTGGTTATATACTTCTGTGGTCCCACCCTCTTCACTCTTAACTCTGGTTATATACTCCTGTGGTCCCACCCTCTTCACTCTTAACTCTGGTTATATACTTCTGTGGTCCCACCCTCTTCACTCTTAACTCTGGTTATATACTCCTGTGGTCCCACCCTCTTCACTCTTAACTCTGGTTATATACCCCTTTGGTCCCACCCTCTTATGTAGTAGACCTGTGGACCAAAAAAGCCTGGTCTCAGATCGGGCTTCGGGAGTAGTAAGACACGCATGTATGTCTCACACATGTATGACACCCCTAACCTTTCCCTCTTGGGTTATAAACCTCAGTAGATCAACCCTCTCAGGAGCTAGCCTCTTCCTTGGATTAAACCAGGTCGCCTCCCTTTCCCAAGGCACTGTATGACCTTCAGATTTAGTTCTTCCCCGTGAATATAATAATAATAATAATAATAATAATAATAATAATAATAATAACAACAACAATAATAATAATAATAATAATAATAGTCATGAACTTTTGAAAAGTGTATAAGAAATATTAAAGCCGAGCCGACCCTTTTCCTAATCAGTGTCCATAAAGTCCTTTTCTGTTTTTTTTTATTATTGTACGACAATAACAGATGCAGTTTTCTACCTATGATAGTTAACTTGTAAGATTTTTTTTAAAGAGCTTCACTGTTTACTTTATGCATGTTCATGATGTACACCTCTAGTGGTCCATAACACATCTGATACTCCTGTTCATTCTATGTATTGGCCAACATATCCGGTGTGACTTTTCCCATGCCATCGTTTAATCTAGCTCTGAGAGTTTTAAACTTAGCTGCTGGTGTCTAGAAAGCATAATGCTTCATAGTGTGAGGAATGCCTCTTTGTATAATGTAAATTATACAAAGAGGCATTTTTCACAACCAACCTAACAAGAAAGAAGTGTAATTGCTGACGAAGTCGTAATAACACGATTGCAAACAAATCGGGGAACGGCTGGGGT